>CAUYRT010077538.1:0-12166 GCA_963574885.1 Lepilemur ruficaudatus
CCTCAAACTCCTGGGCTCAAGCAATCCTTCTGCCTCAGCCTCCCGAGTAGCTGGGACTACAGGCATGTGCCACCATGCCCGGCTAATTTTTTACATATATTTTTAGTTGTTCAATTAATTTCTTTCTATTTATAGTAGAGATGGGGTCTCTCTCTTGCTCAGGCTGGTCTTGAACTCCTGACCTTGAGCTATCCACCCGCCTCGGCCTCCCAGAGTGCTAGGATTACAGGGTCATACTTTTAATAGACCATTCACCGCTCAGTAGTAAAATGTATCCCTGTAATTTTTAAATTCTCTGATGTTCCTTTGGGGAAATAGAAAACTTACCTGTTTCTCAAATTTGAGTGCTTAACAGAGTTAATAAAATAATGACCTTCCCACCCTTAATTTTGTGTTTAAGATCCCAAATAGTGTAAAAGATTTCATTGAAATTGTTAGGGTTTTGTTTTTTTTTTTTTGGTTCATTGGATATGATTTTTGGTGTGGTTTTGATGTTACTCATTAGTTTTTGGACCAACTTTTACAATGTGGCTGAGATTTTTTTGTGTTGTAATGATACTAAGTTGCACCATTGCTCTTCTAAAAGGTAGAACTGAATGGAAATTAAACTTTAAAAAACACCATGTTTGAGCAATGTTAAACATCTGACCTGAACTGACAAGGACAGGGAAGGGCATTTCTTGTGACATAAGCTCTGAGTTGATCTGGCTTTTAAATAAATATCAACTCTAAAATGAAATCCTATTTTGTAAATGTAGTCAATTTTATTTTAATTTATAGCTAGAAGTAAAAAAACATTAAAACTCTAAGTAACTAAATAGGAAGATTATTTTACTTTTTAGTGGGATGTATTCGGGTTCAGCATAACATTGAATTTTCCTGTTCAAATATTCTGTCTTAATTAGCCTCTGAAAAAGTTACATGATATTATTTTTCTTGAAAATACTTAACTCTATAAGACACTCATTTAAAAATGCAAATGAATGACTAACATACAGTTGACACCTTGCTTTGACATGGGAAGTTTGACTGAAAATTTTAAGTGTTGCCACAAAATGAATATTAATGTTGTAAAAATGAAGTTTCCCAGGACATAAACTGGAGAACTGTCCGTTTTCTGCTTAACCGTCTCCTCCCGAGGAGTGGAAAGTTGTTAGTTTTGCTGATACTATGTAATTTTGAATCAGTACCCTGTTAGTATTAAATGCAATTCACATTAAAAATAACCTGTTCTGCCTGGCAATATTAGCCCAGTACAGTGGCACACCCTGTAGTCCTAGCTACTTGGGAGGCTGAGGCAAAAAGATTGCTTGAGCCAAACAGTTCAAGGTTATAGTGAGCCGTGATGGAGCCACTGCACTCCAGCCTGGGCAACAGCGTGAGACCCTGTCTCAAAAACAAACAAGCAAACAAACGAACACACAAAAACAAAACCCTGCTCTTTTTATTAGAGTTTAAAACTTTTTTCCTTCATATTAAAACAAAAAGACCACTTCCAAGTTAAAAGTGTATGGAAAACGAGTTCTCTTATTTATCTGTAAAAAAAAAAAAACAACCTATTTTCTTTCAGAGTCTTTTATTGAATGCCTGCTAGGTCAAATGCAATACGGAGCTAATGAAGGGAAGGAAAAAAAATTGCAGTGTGTTCGAGAAATTTGAAATAAAGGAAATTTTAAGCTAACAATATGGATTACTTATTGATAAAAATATCAAGAATTTAATCGTCTTACAAAAAGAAATAATTGTCCAGGAGGCCAGATTATTCAGTGGAAATATCATTGAGTTTTGAAACCAACAACAACAACAAAAAATGACCTGTGAAAGTAAACCAACCCAACAAACTTTGATGTTGAAGCAGTTTTCTCATGGTGCACACCCACGAAATAGCTTCGTCATGATTTTATGTTGGCAGACCTTTCCTGAAGATCATAATGAGGTAAGAGGATAGACGTTGCCAACTACACTAACCTTATTAGCCACTTCTTTTTCTTTCAAATAGTCTAGTTTTGGAAAGTAATATAAGAGAACTTACAAATCCTCAGTTTAATATTCTTGGTAAATATTTGGCAATTACAGAATTTTAGGGAAATGACTCAGAAGAGTTTGGTTTCTTTACATTCTCAGATTGCTACTGTGAAGAGAAGAAAATTGAGACGTGGCTTCACATGCATCCTATCATTCAGTTCTCATGACAAATCTATGAGATACGCAAGTTCATCATTCATATTTCCCAGTTGCGAAAACCGGAGCTTAGAAGAGCTGAGCCACGTGCCCAAAGTGGCACAACTGGTGAGGGTGCAGGGGAGAAATGAACAGTGTCACCTGTCTGAGACAATGCTCTGTGCCAGGTCTGCCTTGACTTCCAGCAGCTGAGTTCCTGGCCTCAGGAAGAGGCGGGGAAGTGGGGCAGTTGCTCTGTGAGTGGGGGTGAGTGGAGGAAGTGGGTGCTGTTTGACCTAGGGATGAAAATACATAAATTTGCACAAGATCATGGAGGAAGGAGAATGCCCTTGGCAAACATTTTTAAGTCTAATGTTGTAGCGAAGGAAAAGGCAGATTTAGGCTATCTCTGAACCAACAGAGTGGCTTCATCCTAAGATTGGGACTAGGTCTCTGGTAGTTGAGAACAAATTAATATTGATCAATAGAGACTTTATCCAAGAATAAGCAATCATTTATTTATTCAATAGGTCTAAAAATGGTCAGCTTTACTTCATGAAATTGTATGTCCTTGATGCCTATATATAAGTATTGATTTTTACTTAAAATTGTTATAGTCAAAGAGTATATACCTACTTGAAAAAGCTTATCAGATGCCATTTTTATTTCAAAATAATATATTAAACATTCAAGTTTTATCTTGCTTGTAATCTTATCATGTAGAATACTACTGAGAATAAACAGAGGCATTTAGTTAATAAAGTTAATAATCACCAACCAGTGATTAAGAAACATCTGGTATTTGAAAGATGTTTTAAAGTTTATTTTGTAGCTAAAAGTGCATAAATTAGAAATTTGGAAACAAAGAAAATAGAGTGGTATACAGGAAGCAAAGAAAACAGCATGAGCTTTTTTTTCCTTCTACATTTTTGGTTCTCTTTAAACAACAAATGTATTACTCTTTGTAACTTAGGTGGATATGCATTTTAAATTTTTTGATGTAAAGCTGAAATTATATTTAATATTATGTATTTTTCCCAAATTAAGTCTAGTTTACCTCCTAAATTTAATGTAAAAGACCTTATAAAATATAGTTTCATCAAATAACAGCTAAAAACAAAGGAAATGATGTGAGAAATCTAAAATCTCTAGTGTTAATATGCTTGTTGTATTCATGATTTTAAGTATTTAAGTGAATGTTAGAATAAGAAAACTGATGCAATTGCCTACTTCTGCCTGCCAAAATCAAGTTATTTTATCTCTTGCACACAATTGTTCAAACTGTTAAACACTGAAAAATGAAAAGATCTTCATTACATTATTATATAGACAGTAACTAATCATGAACAATATTCAAGTAATGTAAAAAGATACAAAATGATAGGGTAAATTACCTAAAATCTCCAGACTCATACATAGATAAACACTGAGTATTTTGATGAACAATTCCTGACATCTTTTTCTGCCATACATAAAGAGAAATAATATATGTGTAATTTAATTTGTATAAATAGAGTCATTCTAACTTTTAAGCTGCTTTTTCATCCAACATTGTCATAGGCATCAGTTGAAGTATTTCCATATAAAATGTTATGCCTTTTCAATATCTTAATTTAGTTAAATAATCTTGTATTGATAGAGATTGTTGAATATCTATAATTTTACTAATAATATAAACAATACTGTGATGAATATATTTGACCTAGGTGTATTAGACCAGTTCAATTATCTGATAAGAAAAGTATCCAAGATGAAATTTCTGTGTCAAATAGTATACATAGTTTAAATTAGAATCACAATATATTCAACATTTATAAATGTGCAAAGAACTCAACTCCAAAAGTTTTAAAAGTTGTGCTTTTTCGGTTTTGAAATATCAAGTATAGAGTTACAATATTCTTATGAGCAGTTAATACCTAGGCAAGTGGGAAAGGGGAGGAAGGGATGGGTATATTCACATCTGATGGGTGCCATGTGCACTGTCTCGGGGATGGACACGCTTGAAGCTCTGACTTAGTTGGGCAAAGGCAATATATGTAACCTAAACATTTGTACTCCCGTTATATGCTGAAATACATATACATATATATAATATTCTTGTGAGCATTCAGGGTGTTTAAAATTAATAAATAATCGTATTTTTATTTCTAGAAATTAACTTTGGTAAAGTTCCAATTTATGCATTTTCTTTGCCTTTTTTCCCCTATTTCTTACCTTTTCATTACAGTTCCAGTAGTAAAAGACCTGGATAATTTAATGATTGTATCTATGTGGTCTCCCTAATAAAATTTTAAAAAAAATTAAGAAATTCTGGAACGTCAAGTCCATATTCACAGGATGCTTAAAATTTGACAAATTTGTTTCAAAAAATATAAAGAGTTTGGAATATTCTTCTAGATGATTTTGGCATAAACATATTTCATAATACCGTACTAAATTAATATTTTATTTGTTAGATTTCAGTGTTTTAAAGTGTCATTTCACAGCTGCGAATGATAACCTCTCGGCTGCTCTGATGAATTTGTGGGAGTTGGACATGATGAGGTGGCCTGCCAAGTGGTCTGATAAATCGCTGTTCAGTCTGGATAAAAGCAAGGGCTACAACATTCAATCGTAAGGATTCTGCAAAACAATTAAAATAAAATTGATTTTTGATTATTATTAATATTTCATTTGTCCACCCCTTCCTTTCAGCTATCCCTCCCTGCTCAGACATGTACACCCAACTGCAATTTGATGAAGGGAAAGAGCATTATGAAGTCTCAGCTTTAGTTTGAGACACGATGCCCTAAACAAGATTCATCACGCAGAAGGGGTGTATCATTGAAAGCTTTACCTTACTTAACCTTCGTTCCCTGTTTTGCAGAAGACAAATAATTGTTTGCATTTACTTACAAATTAACTGTTTTAATTTGAGGTTAATGTTTTTACTATAATTATTGTCATAAACATGTCTACACCCTTCACACTCTTTAAAATTAATGAAGATGCCATAGTGCTTCTCTTTATGTGAGTTTCATCTATTAATCTTTACCACATTAGAAATTTAACTCAAGACGTTTAAAAATTAACCGTGTATTAATTTATTTTAAAATATAAACTATAATAACCATTTTTGTGAAAAAACTATTACTAAAAAAACAATAAAAAAGAGTGGCTTTGTATTACATGTTTTCAAATCTCTTCAATGAGTTTAATAGAACTGTTTTCTTTTAGACAACAATGATACAGGAATATGCAAAGTGCTTTATATGTGTACTTCCTATTTCATCACACAGAATAATGGAGACTCCCCTAACTTAGCCCAGACGAGGGAAAACAGAAGAAGAATAAAAAGATGGGTGCACAGTTTAGTAAAATTTAATTTTCTAACTACTTCACCACAGATAGGTTTAAGTGAATTAAATATTTTACATATATATCCCGATTTATATTTAGTCTTTTACATTGATGCCATATTACATACTCACGATAGAACATGTTAAGAGCAGAATCTTTCTAGTTAGTCAAGTTATTAATAATTCTAACTCTTCCACCATTGGAGCTGTGTGAATTTACTTTTTGTAAATTTCCTGGATCTCAGTTTTGTCAACTAGAGATAATTAACTAAATATGCATATTTATGATGGTAATTAAAAATAATATGGGCTGTTTCATACACATTTTGTGAAGATTAAATGAATATACAAAATTCTCAGCAAAAAAGTATTCAGTATATGCTATTAAAATAATAAGATTAAGAGTTATTTTTCCAAAGGCTGAACCCATGTCTCTGGGTTCTATGTTTAAGGATCTTTTCAGTGTGCTAGGCCTTCTAGTTTGCATGGCAACTAAAATACATGAAGATGTTTCCTAATTTCAGGTTGGTTAATGGTTTTCTCTCTACCAGTTTGAGTTTTTTCTCTACTAACATGAGTTTGTTTTTGAGTGTAAAATTAGACTTTCCTTATCATTTCAATCATGCTTTTTGGATAGGACAGAAATGCACTTTCAAATGCCTTTTTAAGTTTTTTTAAGCATAATTGAATGCTATTTTGAGTCCATTAGGCATGACGCCTGTCTGCTAAGGTTTTAGCAAATAGCTTATTCAAGTTATCTGTGAAATAATCTCTCAGGTGAGATTCCTTTTCTTTGTTTTTCTTTTTCTTTCTGTCTATCAGATGCTCTTATAGTTATTCTTACGGCCTTAAGATAAAAAAGTCAATTATCCCTTTAAACTCTTTTGGATATCCAAAGTTGCTTCAAATTGCATGTAATTAGGTATATACAGACCTTTTAGATTCAGTTTTTCCATCAGATCTGATTGTACTAGTGGCTTTTATTTTTCATCCTACATAGTACAGAGAAAGCTGTTTTAGTGCCCTGTGATATTAAGCATAACAGAATTAAAAGGATTATGATGGTAACAACGAAACAGTATCAAGGGCAACAACAACCACCATAAAAATTTGTTCCTGAGTTTGCCTCTTTAATCTTTTCTCTGTGACTTTTGTAGTCACATAGAACATGGACTTAAAACTATAATAATGCATAAGAGGAGCCATGATCAGATAGGTTAACATTGGCAAATCATGTTTACTTTAAATGGATTAATATGTTGAATATTAATTATAATAATTGTCGGTTTTGTCCTTTATTGTTACAAGTTATCCACCAAAACTTTCTTAAAATGATCAAGATTTTAATATTTCATTTATAGCCAGGGAGAGTAAGGAAAAGCATGCTTCCCCAGCATTACATCTGTTCCACAAGTATCGTTGAATCAGTGTGTCTCTGAACATTCTCTACAATGTATTTTGACAAAAAACAAAACAAAGCAAAATTAAGTTTTATTTGCTGTTCTTCAATATGTGGCCAGGGAGAAAAAGAAAAGGATATAACTGCCTTTGTTCCAATTTTTTTGTCTTGTTATGGAGAAAGTAAATTCTGAATCTATTCCATGAATTCATTTGTATGCATGTAAGAGAAGAACTAGATTAAGTCTAGACAAAGGTAAATTAGTCAACCAGGTAATGCGGGCTTGAAATGGGACTGATTTTCAATAGATAATGTTTTAAAGACAAAAACATCTTGCACTGTTCAGTCGGTAGGCACTTTGCAACACTCCACATGGATCTTTAGTATTTAATTTCTGTGTCATCGCTTTTCTTTACTGCAACGATTACCCTTTCTCTTTGCAGTGTCTGGTATTTTGTCTATGCAGACATTTGTTCTGTCTGTTTTAATATAATCATGGCTGGAGAGAAATGAAAGATAGTTTGAATACGGGTTTCTTTTATAGCATAATTGTGATCGAATGTCTATGCATATGCTTTGACAACAAACCTTAACAATTAAGAGAAGATAATGTGTTTCCTTCTTTGTTAACCATTTCTTTACTGAGAAAGATATTTCTGAAATTTCCAGAATAGCAGCTAAAAGGTGACAAAATAATGATGGGAACATTTGTTTGACTAGTATCATATTGGGGTTGTTCTTCTTATCTAAAAATGATCATTATAATGAAATGTAACATTATATTTTATTAAAATATATAGGAACACAGTAGGAAAAAATAAATGGCAGCATGCAGGATTGGCGACATTTTGACAGGCATATGTAAAAGAGATTACACTGACAATGTTAGGTAGAATAAATAGTCAAGTGACTGTGACAAAATAAGATGAATAAGTATAAAGTTTTGGGCAATAAACCAGATATAGTTTGTCCTGCTCCTCTTTTCTGTTTTCCTTTACTGGATCTTCCTCCTCTAGCCAATTTTTTTTTTCATTTTTATTTTAATTTGAATGGTACTAAGTCAAATATCTAAAGAATATAAAAGATTGTGTACCATGTAAAATGAATCTCTCTGCCCCTGCAGACTCCCAAGCGATTCCTGTGCAGCACGTCCTCGTGTATCCTTACATTAGTCGAGACTGGGAACTGCACCTTCCTGTCTCTCACCCCAACACTTCTTCATTGTCTTATCTGTGCTCACGAATTTACAACTTAACCTTTTCAGAAGATTCCTAAGTGTTTATGTCAAGCTGACATAATCCAATTTTATGCTAGACTTGTCCATTTGGATATCTAAAAGGCACACCAAAACCAGTAAGTCCAAATTGAATTCATGATCATCACTCCCAAACCTGGACTCCTTCTTTATGAATGGTATTACGTACGGCTAAATACCGGACGTTATCTCTGACACACCTTCTCTCCATCACTCTCCGTATCTAATAAGTCACCAGTCTTTTTGATTTTACCTTCTAAATTTGTCTCTAATTCATGTACTTCTCTCCATCTGGGCCATCAGCATCACGTCACTCCAAGCTACTCTCATCTCATACTTCTTTGTTGGTTTTCTAAAACGTCTGCTCACATCCATATTATACCTCTTTAACCTGTGCTTTGCGTAACAGCTTGAGCGATCTTCTAATTTGAACCAGATGATGTCACTTTTATGCATACAAATTTTTTTGTTGTATTATTCAAGTTCTCCAGAGAAACAAAACAAATATAATGGATCTATATCTATAATCTATGTCTATGTCTATATCCATATCTATATCTGTCTCATCTAACTCTCTATCGAGAGATTTATTATAGGCATTGGCTCACATGATTATGGATACTAGGAAGTCCTGTGATCTGCTATCTGCTACCTGGAGAATGAGGATATCCAGTAGTGTAATTCAGGCTGAGTTCAAAAGCCTGAGAACTGGGGGTGCCGATGTCCGAGGGCAGGACAAGATGGATGTCCCAGCTCAATGAGAGAGAGCAAATTTGCCCTTCCTCTACCTTTTTGCTCTATTTGAGTCCTCAAAAAATTAGATAATGCCCACTCACATCACTGAGGGTGATCTTTATTCAGTGTACCAATTCAAAGGGTAATCTTTCCTGGAAACATCCTCAGAGAACATCCAGCAATAATGTTTTGCCAGCTATCTGGATATCACTTAGCCCCGTTAAGTTAATCTTGGCACATAAGATTAACCATTAACCAATTTCCCTTAGCATGAAAAACAAACAAATAAAAATAGTTGAAAACAGCTTCAAAAAAATGCAAGATCTGGCCTCTTCGTAAATCTCCAACTGTGTTTGCACAGTTCTCCAGGTTTGAGCTGTAGCCACATGGTCTTTCCTTCAGTTCCTCCAAGATATTCTGGGCTTCCTGCTTCATAGCTTTGCCCACATTGGGCTCTCTGCTTGGGAGGCTTAATGCCTGCTGATTCTTCCTCACTTCTTCAAGAATCAGTCTTAAGAGTTGAAATAGTCACTAGATTTCTCCTTCGTACCAACTATCACAGTTTGCAACCATATTTTAGCTGTGCAATTATTGACTCTCTAACGTATTCCTGGGCAATAACGTCTGTGAGTCAAGAACACAGAGCATATTATAGTATTAACACATCACATTTTTATATATTATCTTTTCAGCATTGCCACAAGTTCACAAACATCACTAAGACTTAGAAAAACTTAGGAAATATACATCTGCTTCTATCTTAAATAACTACAGGGAAATTATATTAAATCCAGCACTCATGTTTACTGCAACTGGAGTATGTTTGTTTTTGAACATTCTCTGTGCTTCTTATGTTTAGGCATATTCTTCAATTTTTTAACAATGTATGATTTAACAAAGTATGATTCTTTGTTTGGACCATTGGCTTTACATCATGTTCTTCATAGGTAAATAAATTAATTTCACTGGGAATGGCATCAAAGTATAAATCCATCTTCTAAATGTTTTTTTTTTCCAACCAGTGTTTTAATCATAGTTTAAGCTAAAGAGAAACCCAGGCATTCCCTCAGAGTACATTCACTCATACTCAGTGGTAATGGTCAAGAAAATCAGTACTATTCATTATAGAGATACTGTATTCAATCTGTAAAGCTAAGCCTCACAATTTCTAAATTATTATCCATTCACCTTAGATAATTTTTTAGAAATACCTGTAATGTTTTATACATCCTTTAACATGGTATTACTTTAGTCAGGTGGAAACATATTCTTCTATTCTGGGAAAAACAATAAATGAAACTGTATATTAGTACCAACGGGGGGAAAAAAGATCTCACTGTTTTAAAAAGTTTCAAATAAATTAAAAAATATATATATACTCATCATTTAATTCAAGGATGAAGTAAGAAATTATTCTTAAAGATTTGCAAACTACAGTTTAATATAAAATATACCAATCTCAAGTCAGAAAAAATAATAATGGCAAGTCAGAAAAGATAGTAATTGCCACTTTCTGGTTTTTATTGCAGATTTTTAAAAAATTATTATTCACAATGCAATTTATATATTCTATGTGAAAATTAAGTTATTGTAATAATAACAAAATAGGCTATGTTGAATTTTACCTTCCTTAATCTGCAAAGGCAAGCTACTTGTTTATAATATTTACTTTTGCTAATATTTTAAATTAGTTAAAATACATTTTAAATGTAACATATATTACATCTTTTAAATTTTTTAATAGAGCCTTACCTCTAGAGTAAAGTATGATAATGAGAATGCTGAAGTCAGTAGAAAAACCAACTTTCTATCTTGTATAAACATTGTTTCCTGCCACTTCTTTGGCAAACTTTGATTGAAAAGTGTTATAGACTGAATGTTTGTGCCTCCCCCAAATTCATGTGTTGAAATTTAATCCCCAGTATGATGGTATTTTGGGGTGGAACCTTCCTGAATGTAATTAATGGTCTTATAAAAAGAGATACCAGAGAGCTGCCTTGCCCCTTCTGCCATGTGAGCAAACAGCTATAAGTCACCATCCATAAAAAAAAAAAAAAATTAAAGATAATCACAAACCAAGTATGGAATGTTCAATTTCCTTAAGTACTAGACTAAGTTTCACAGATATGTCTGACATTTCACTTTGACACTTCTTGGTTTTTTTTTTTTTTTTTTTTTTGCCTTTATTGTGAAGGTACATTCTCAGTCTTTCAAAAGCATGTTTTGGCTTGTGATTATCTATCAAAAAAAATTTTTTAGAGCAATTTTTGTGAACCATGGATAAGTCAAAAATATGTTATTTTCAAATATTAGTTTCATCATGGAATTCATGCTGCACAGACAGCTTGGAATATCAATGAAGTGTTTGGGAAGGACGTGGCTAATGAAAACACAGTACGTCCATGGTTTGAGAAGCTCCATTCTGGTGATTTTAATCTTGAAAATGAGCCACGTGTGTGACCTTAGACCAAGGTGATGAGCTGAAAGCTGTAGTGGAAGCAAATCCGTCTCAACCTACGTGTGAATTAGCAGCAAGGCTTGACGTCACTATTCCAACACTACTGGACCATTTGTAACAAATCAGCAGAGTAAAGAAGCTCGATGGATGGGTTCCACATGAATTAAACGAGTGTCAGAAGAGAAGCTGTCTGGAAGCTTGCCTTTCTTTGCTGTTATGACATAAAATTAAACCATTTCTACATGTGATGAAAAATGGATTCTTTTTGACAATTGCAAGTGTTCAGCACAATGATTGGATAAAGACGAAGTGCCCAAACACAATCCAAAACTGAATATCCATCAAAGACAGCTAACGGTATCTGTTTCCCGGGTCAGTGCTGGTATTATCCACTACAGATTCATGAAATCTGGTTAATCGATTACTGCAGATGTCTACTGAAACTAATTGGATGAAATGATGAGGATCCTTGTGATTAAGCAGCCGAAATTAGTCAACAGAGACAATAGAGTCTTGCAAGACAACACTCAACCACATGTCGCACAAACAGTGCTGCTCAAACTGCAGAGGCTGGACTTGTCATCCACTGTATTCACCAGACCTTGCACCAACTATCACTTCTTCCAGGCTTTGGACCACTTCTTGCAAGAAAAAAACATTTAATGCTCAACAAGCTGTGGAAAAGGCCTCTCAGGATTTCATCACCTTGGCTCTGCAGGTCTTCTTTGTTTCTGGCATAAACAAGCTACTGTTAAGATGGCAACACTGTGTCAATAGTTTAGGTGCATACTTTGATTAATTGTACTGCTTCCTGTTTGAGA
>CAUYRT010077540.1:0-11445 GCA_963574885.1 Lepilemur ruficaudatus
GACAGAGTAGATTTTTGAATGTAACAAGATAAGTCAACTTGAGCGGTAATATATTTTGGGAAATCAGCTCACTACAAATTGTGACTGTAAACATTGTACTGTAAATGCTTTGTAGTTTTCCCCCAATAAAAAAAAAAAAAAGAAAATTACTTCCTCAATTCAATGAGTAATTCTGATTTGGATTCTTTATCTATGAAGAACATTATTAAAACAATTGATGATATTTGAAGAGATACAAAGGTAATCTATGCATGTGCATTGATTTTGGTGGCTTTACTCTGCTTATATAATAGAGTGCCTTTGTAGGAAATATGTATCAAAAAGTATTCCTGTCTAATATGGCATCAATGTGTTCTCAATTGATTCAGGGAAAAAAAGTTATTTATGTTTCCTCTGCAACTTTTTTGTAAGTTTAAAATCATTATAAAATAATAATATTTATAATACAATAATGGATCACACATTTAATAATGAGTACTTATCTAGTGCCTGAGAATATCTGGATTTCCTCCCTTTCTAATTTTTAGTAACCTTGCTGAATAAAATATTCTATCTTTTCAACTTCTTTTGAGAAGTTTTTCCCCAAAATATTTAAAGATATTCAGGTCTTTCTAATCTTAAATAAATGTGCAACCAAACAACACTTTTTTGACTCCACATTTTCCTTACTACTCATATATTTCACAGCCAACCTTCTTGACAGATTAATTTACTCACTTTTCCCACTTTTTTCCCCAAACAATTTCAAGTTGGCTTGTAGTCCTACCATTTACACTGAAACAATTTTTTTTGATCAAAGTAGCCAATGACCTTTCAGATGCCAAATTCAACAGTGGTTTTCCCATCTTGTCTTATTCAAAACTACCCTTGGTGCTGTAAGTAGAGTGATATTTCCAATACTCTAATATGATCATACTAATCTGTTAATGATACTCCATAGCACCAAAAATAAATTCTAAACTCCTGTGCGTGGCACAGAGCGCACTTCAAAATCTGGCACCTGCCTACTTCTCCAGTTTCATCTCTTGTTTTATGCCTCCTTTCCAATCAGTCCTGCTGAAATTCAAACAGTTCATTCTATCTCTACAGTCTCAGCACTGTTCTCATTTACTGCTATATATGAGGTGTCAAGTAAATATTTAATTAATGCCTATCATGTGCCCAGAACTGTCTTAGTTGTTGAGGAAAATTCAAAGAAATATTCAAATTAATGCTTATTTGGAACCTAACTTAATTAGAGATCATTTCCAAGTAAAAATATGTAGAAAAATTTTCCTAATATCACCAAGTTTATTATGGCAAAAATTTTAAAAAATCTTTTTAAAAAGAAAATAATATTTTAATATGGAAATGACTAATAAAGTCATGTAGTTATCAAATAAAATTAATCAACTCATGTGATGAGAACCTACTATGTATACTATAATAAACAGCTATAAACAAAATACCTTGTAAGTAGTTAATATAAATGTAGTTGCTCATACACAACACTCTTTTAAATGAGAATTTGAAACTTCTGGTATAAAAAAGAATTTTCTGCCTCTCTTTTTAAGAAAATATCCCACAAATAAAAAGATAAAAAAAACAGCAACAATAATAATGGTAAGAAACACAATCTTCAGTGCAACTAGGAGTATTAGCCATAAACCACATTAAAATAATATAGATAGAATATCAAAACTAGCAGTAGAGGGTGAGGACAAACCTAAGCACCAGAATTGGATGAGAAATTGGGAGAAACTAATCTAAAGCAATTTACCACAGAACCTCATGAGGGCTCAAGCTTTAGAGTTACAAGTACCTCAGAATGTATGAATAATGCTGTGAGGGCAAAAAGTAAGGACATTATTTGCAAGTTTGTAAAAGGATTTAGATTTTCAACATATCCAGTTTTTTTTTTCCTTATCTTTTTCAATGGCAAATAACTCTCTATCTCCACTCCACCCCAAAACAGATAAAAATCATTATCTGGTATGGATGAGATGCTATATGGGAAAAAAGGAATAAAATAAAAGTCTTCACACTGAAAGATGGGTTTCTCAGTTTTCACTTTATCCAGCTTCACAATGACAAAAGCCAGGTTAATATAAGCACAGGCAGATACTGGAAGATTGTTTTTTGTAGATACTGAACCACTGCTAAGAAAGTCTACAGGCAGTACCATTTAAGGGTCCCAAAGTGGAAAAGCCACATGACCAGATCATCTTCATAGCAAAGCCCATGATACAGTGAAACACAAAAACTTGTTAGAGTTTATTTTCAAGCAAGAATTGACAACCAAATGTGCCAGACATTTCCAGAAAGCCTCTAGCATGACAGAAAGAAACCAAAGCAAAGGAAGAGGAAAAAAGAAAAACCCAAGAAAAATTTCAGACAACTTAAAGATGAGAAAAAAAACATGAAATTATATTTAATATCTTTTGTGACATAACAAATACTACACCCATAAGACAAGAACAGGTTAGTTCAAAAAAGAACCATACAACAACAAGCATTGACTTTTGGAAATTAATGCCATGATAATTGAAATAAATCCAAATGATCCAAGAGAATCATTTGAAGATAAAAATAATAAACCATTCCAAAAGTAGAATGAAAATGAAAGTTTTGGGCAATTGAAGTGAACATATAATAAAATTATTCATTTGGGGACCAATTTATGAATAATTAGAATTACAGAAAGAAATAACCAAGAAATTGTGGGAAAACAATTATTTAAAAGTAAGCAAGAACATTTCTCAAAAGTGGAAGACATTAACATCCAAATCCCAGATTGAAAGAGCCTACTGAGTGCATAGCATTCAACAAAGCAGGTATGCATGAAAATCACATCAGTGTGAAATTTCAGACCACCAGGCATTCTTTAAAAATCCCAAAAGCTTGGGGGAAAGTGTAGGTCATTTAAAAAGAGCTTGGAATAAAAATAGTAATAGACTTCCCATGAGCACTTTGAACTTAGAGAACAATGTAGCAATACCTTTATATGTCTGAATAAAAATAATTTTAACCAAGAATTCTAGATTCAACCACACTAAAAATCAAACGTGATCGCAGAATAAAAACATTCTCAAGCACACAATTACTCAAAAATTTTAAATTTTTGTATACCCCTTACAAGGAAGCTATTGAATTATGTGTGTCATCAAATATAAGAAAAATGCAAAGAAAGAATAAGTATTAATATCATGTTAATAGAAGATCCAGCACAAGAGAGAAATGGAGTTCCCAAGATGAGGATGAAAGGAAGTTCTATGATGTCAAATGTGTAATAGGCCTAACTAAAGAGCACCTAATAACAAGTAGAGCTGTAGGGCAAATGTCTCTAGGAGGGATGTCTCCATGAAGAAAAATAGAACCGGACATATTTTCTTGCATGTTAGACTGTATGGAAAAATATGTTGAATAACATCTTACAGAACTGTCTTAGGATGTAGAAAGACTTTTTATTCTAAAAATAATATGAAAATTGCATAAATGATAAAAATGTTGCCCAAGAAAGTAAATTCCATTTAGTACACTATTTGACTCAGAAGTGAACAATGCTTGCACAGTCATAACAAAGAAAATATGTAATAAGTATTTAACAGAAATTAAGGAATAATTGCAATCACTGGATGGAGGAAGGAAAGTCTTAATAAAATAAGACATTCATCTACCATAATAGGAAGTCAATGGATACTTTCTAAAATTGAAGACTACAGAGAGAAAAGTATGCATATATTAATCAGAAACAGGCTAAATACCCAAAGAAACAGCTAAAGGAACCAAAAGTGATACTATATGGAGAATGAGATGAGGTGAAGAGAAGAAAAATAAGAAAATACTTATTTTTGTTATAAACTTTCTAGAACCATTTGACTTTCTAAATTTTTTATGCATAAAATTGTTTAGTAAACTTTTTTAAAATGAAAAAATTCAGTAGTATATGAAATTATTGTCTAGAGATAGATTTGATACAACAAAGTGAAATGTAGATGGACATATGGACTAAGAAAGAAATGTCTGGAGAAAGCACTGTGCTTTTATAGAGAACAACGTATTAATAAGGGGAGGAATTAAATTTATCAAAGCAGTAACTATTGAAGAGCAGATTGAATGGAAGAGGAATTACTCTCTACTCCAGTACTTAGGAAAAAGCTTTCAGAGACAAGATTATCAAATCCCCAATAAGATTACCTAATTATTTAGGGTTTCAAACATTTTTCCTTTATTTAAAATATTCTCATTAATTCCTTTAATTCATTTATATATATATATATATTTACCAACTACTATGTGACAGAAACTATTGTAGACACTAAGGACATAGTAAAGAGCAAAACTAGATACAGTTCTTGTCTGTGTTGAGCTTAAAGTTTAGCAAAAAAGGGAGCCGTTAATTAAGTGATCACCAAGGCAAGAATAAAGTTGTAAAAGAAAAGTACAATGAAGAAAAACTTGATTCTATGTTTGCATATAACAAAGGAAACAAACCTTCGCTGGTCTTCTTCTGTACATCTAATCTGGCCCTTCTTTTTATTTAGCATCCTCATTGTAACCACAGTTCTTTTGAAAACTCAAATCTATATTCCTACCTCAGGGCCGTGGCTCATGCCATTACCTCTCCCATTCCTCCTCAACTAGTTAAACACTACTCATCTTTCAGATGAGTATACTTTGGTATATCAGCATGTCAAAAACGAAAGTACATTAAAATACTAATCATCAAGACAGAGAGTATGCAAATAATTATGACATAATTTTAAGGTAAAATAATAGAACAGAAATTGATGTGTAAACTATGAGAGCTATGATATAAAAATGTGTTGGTGTGAAAAATAATCTGCATGAACCAAAACATTTGCTGTATTAGAGTGTTATTACTATGTGCTTTTGTTATTATTTTATTTATCCTGAAAGCCAATTTTTGTGGAACTACAGTGTTATGCTCTTTTAATTATCCCCATATCAGATCAGAAATCAAACTTGCAGTTACAGGTTAAGGGTACCCAAATAAGGGGAAAGGAAGGACAATGAGGCTGAGAACCATCTAGAATTGGATAACAGGGGCCTCTACTTTATCAGTAGGAGAAGTGGTATGGCAGACTGAGAAAAATTGAAATTTGGGGCAAGGAATTGATGAAAGAAGATTAGAAGAAGACCTTAACTACCAACGTAATGAGGAAGACCTCAAGTCAACTTTAGGGCCTCTCCATTAAAGTAAATTTTGAAGGTTCTCTACAATTGGCTCTTGATTTAATTTTTTCAAAGGTTGCCCTTGGCTTGTTCTCAGAAAATAACTCTGAATGAGAAACTATTAAGAATATAACTTGTACTTATTGATTCTATAAAATCAAGTTAGGAAAATAAAAAGTCATGAGGTTAGTTATAATTTTTTGTGCTAGATCTAAATGTGTATGGATTAATCTTTTAAAATGTCAGGATATGAGTGAAAACAAATTACAGAAACTTGGTAACTGATGCTTATAATTTAATGTGATTTCTTATTATCTTTGGTGTGCTTTGGCTTGAATTCTACTTATAAGTTCTTTTGGGTAGCCAGTCTACATTTTGAATGAGGTTCCAGTGCTTTGGTACATGAACATTTCTCTGTAGCATAATGAAAACATATTACCAAAGTGCCTTATTGTAGTGTTGAAATTTATCTCAGATAATAAGGAGGAAAGGAAAAAATCCACTATTGTAGTCCCTCAAACAAAGCAGGGAACTTGGATGTTACGAAAGCCCATTAGGAAATGCATACTATAGTAACATAACTTTAGTAATGTTTTGAAATTGTCAAGTTATATCATGAGGGCATGGGCTTATCAAAGGTAGCACTGACAGGCTCAGAGTATAAGCTGTGACAATCACATACTAGTTTATATATCCTGAGCAGTCAGGCAGACTTGTAATTAGCCCTAATCATTTTTATTATGGTCCTTAGGAAGCAACAACACTACAGCCAGGAATCCCCAGCCTAATCGATTTAATCAGTTTCTTAATAGTCTTTCTTAAGATTTTTAGAATAAACTAATGTTCAACTAACTTAAATAAGAACAGGAGCTGTACCCTGCAAAAAGTTAACCCTTTGGTGTCAGAAGCAAAAATTCTCAAACACCACTAAAAATGGATTATTTTTTTAAACGTCAAGGTCCTTTGCATTTAAATGTTAAATGGTGTTTATCAGTGGTGTGGCAGAGGAGTTGAGGAGGGAAAAGAAGGAAGAGAAGGGTAATATATAAGCTTATAGAATATAAAAATTGAAAAACTGATTCTTTTAACAGCAATTTTAAAAATATTTCAAGAACAGTGAACTTTTGATTTTATCTCAACTCTTTTGGAAAATTTCTATTGAAAAATAAAACACTATATAACAGTTGCTAGTGGTATAGTACCTTAATCAATACATGTAAAAATGCATTGTGATTAAACTAAGATAAATTTTTGTATAGTATTCTGGAGAAGAGAAAACAAATTAATGGATTTTTCTGGGCTCAATTTTATGAACTTAAAATTCTGTATATTGTATAAACCAATTAACTGGCAAAATTGTAACAAAGTTCTGAATACTTAGATGAACAATGAATTTGCCCAAGTCTTTTCTCAGATAAATTATATTGAGAAGATCATTTTCCCATGGATATATATATATATATATATATATATATATATATATGTGTTCACTTTTGTGGATATATCTATTTGAATCCAAGAGTATTGAACAAATTACTAGTGGGTATCTGTAGTCCAAAATACTTGGGAGGCTGAGGTGAAAGGATTGTTTGTGTCCAGAAGTTCAAGGCCAGCCTGGGTAACATAGTGAGACTCAATCTCTGAAAAAAAAAAAAAAAATATATATATATATGTATATGTCAGATTACAGTCATGCATCACTTAACGATGGGGATATGCTCTGAGAAATGCATCTTTACGCAATATGTTTGTTGTGTGAACATCACAGAATGCACTTACACAAGCCTAGATGGAATAGCCTACTGTATCCTAGGCTATGTGGTATAGCCTATTACTCCCAGGATCTTAGGCTACAAACCTGTAAAGCACATTACTATATTGAATACTGTAGGCAATTGTAACACAATGCTAAGTATTTTGTATCTAAACATATTTAATCATAGAAAAGGTACTGTAAAACACAATATAAAAGACAAAACATGGTACACTTGTAGAGGGCACTTACTGTGAGTGGAGTTTGCAGGACTGGAAGCTGATCTGGGTGAGTCAGTGAATGAGTGGTGAGTGAATGTGAAGGACTAGGATGTTACTGTCACTACTGTAAGCTTTATAAACATTGTATACTTAGGTTACACTCACTTGATAATTTTTTTCAGTTTTGTTATTATTTCAAAATATTACGGGGGTAAAAATATTTTGGTCACATGGATCACTTTTGTTATGCTTGAGTCAGGGTTACAAGAGTGCCCAGCACCCAGATAGTGTTCATTGTACCTGTTAGGGAGGTTTTCACCCATCCCCATTTCCCCCCTCCTTCGTGCTTGATTTCCACTGAGTTTTACTTCCCTCTGCGCACATGTGTGTTCATCGGTTAGTTCCAATTTAATGGTGCGTACATGTGGTGTTTGTTTTTCCATTCTTCAGATACTTCACTTAGGAGAATAGTCTCCAGTTCTATCCATATTGTTGCAAAAGGCCTTAATTAATCCTTCTTCATGGCTGAGTAGTATACCGTAGTATACATATACCACATTTTGCTAATCCACTCATTAATTGATGGGCACTTGGGTTGATTCCACATCTTTGCAATTGTGAATTGTGCTGCAATAAACATTTGAGTGCAGGTGTCTTTTTGATAAAATGCTTCTTTTCCTTTGGGTAAATACCTAGTAGGGGGATTTCTGGATCAAATGGTAAGTCTACTTTTAGTTCCTTGAGGTATCTCCATACTGTTTTCCATAGAGGTTGTACTTATTTGCAGTCCCACCAACAGTGTATAAGCATTCCTTTCTCTCTGTATCCACACAAGCATCTGTTACTTTTGGACTTTTTAAATAAAAGCCATTCTAACTGGGATAAGGTGATATTTCATTGTGGTTTTAATTTGCATTTTCCTGATAATTAGTTACACTGAGCATTTTTTCATATGTTTATTGGGCTTTTGTTTATCTACTTTTGAAAAGCTTCTATTCATGTCTTTGCCCACTTTTTAATAGGATTTTTTGTCTTTTGCCCACTTTTTAATAGGGTTGTTTGGTTTTTTTCCTGCCAATTTGCTTGAGTTCTTTGTAGATTCTGGCTATTAGCCCTTTATTGGATGCATAGCTTATTAATATTTTCTCCTCTTCTCTAGGTCAGTGGTCCCCAAACTTTTTGGAACCAGGGATTGGTTTCATGGAAGGCAATTTTTCTACAGACTGGGGTGGGGGGATGGTTTTGGGATGATTCAGGCGCATTACATTTATTGTGCAGTCAAACCTCTTTGCTAATGATGATCTGTATTTGAAGCTGCTCCTCGGCACTAGTATGCTTAGCTCCTTAGCCTTAGCTCCACCTCAGATCATCAGGCATTAGATTCTCATAAGGAGCACACAAACTAGATCCCTTGCATGTGTAGTTTATATTATGATTCACTCTCTTATGAGAGTCTAATGCTGCCACTGATCTGACAGGAGGTGAAGCTTATGCAGTGATGTGAGCGATGGGGAGTGGCTGTAAATTAAATACAGACTAAGCTTTGATCTCTCACCCACCACTCATCTCCTACTGCTGTATGTCCTGTTTCCTAACAGACCATGGACCCGTACTAGTCCATGGCCCTGGAGCTTGGGGACTTCAACTATGGATTGCCTATTTACTCCGTTGATTATTTCCTTACCTGTGCAGAAGCCTTTTAATTTAATTAAGTTCTATTTATTTATTTTTGTTGTTGCTATGACTGCCATTGGGGTCTTTATCATAAGTTATTTGCCTAGGCCGATATCTAAAAGAGTTTTTCCAACATTTTCTTCTAGGATTATTATGGTTCCATGCCTTACATTTAAATCTTTTATCCAATTTGAATTAATTTTTGTGAGTGGTGAGGGATATGGATCTTGTTTCATTCTTCTGCATGTGGCTATCCAATTCTCCCAGCACCATTTATTGAATAGGGCTTCTTTTCCCCAGTGTATATTGCTGAAAATATCACCTTATATCTGGAAAACTCCCAAAACTCCATCAAGTGACTCCTGCAATTGATAAATAAATTCAGCAAAGTCTCAGGTTATAAAATCAGTGTACAGAAATCAATAGCTTTTCTATACACCAATAATTGCCAAGCTGGGAGTCAAATCATGGACTCAATATCATTAACAGTAGCCACAAAGAAAATAAAATACCTAGGAATATATTTAATGAAGAAGGTGTAAGTTCTATACAATGAGAACTACAAAACACTGAGGAAAGAAATCACAAATGACACAAACAAATGGAAAAATATATCGTGCTCATAGATCAGCAGAATTAACACTGTTAAATGTCCATACTATCCAAAGTGATTTACAGATTCAATGCAATCCCCATCAAAATACCAATGTCATATTTTACAGATCTAGAAAGAATAATTCTATGCTTCTTTTGAAACCGGAAAAGAGCCCAAATAGCCATAAGCAATCTTAAAGAAAAATAACAAATATCTAGGCATCACAGACTATACTGCAAGGCTACAGTCCTCAAAAAGCGTGCTTTTGGCACAAAAACAGAGGCATAGACCAATGGAACAGAACCGAGAACACAGATATAAAACCACCCATATACAGCCAATTTAAAAATATTTTTTTCTTCAATAATATATTAAATTTATCTTACTGTAACTTTTTTACTTTATATACTTTTTAGTTTTTTTCTAGTAGTAACACTTAGCTTAAAACACAAACACATTGTATAACTGTATAACAATATTTTCTTTCTTTGCATTCTTACTCCATAAGATTTTTGCCATTAATTTTTTTTTCACTTTTAAAAATTTTTCATTAAAAACTAAGACACAAACACACATAGTAGCTTAGGCCTACACTGGACCAGGATCATCAGTATCACTGTCTTCCATATTCACATATTGTACCACTAGAAAGTCTTCCAGGGCAGTAACAGTATGAAGCGGTCATGTATGACAACAATGACTTCTTCTGAAATATCTCCTAAAAGACTTGCTTGAGGGCAGTTTACAGCTACATTTTTTATAAGTAGAATACACTAAAAAACACAAATAACTCCACAAAGAGGGCAAAAAAAAGACATAAACAGATGGGAGTGGAGGCCATTATCCTAAATGAAGTATCAAAGTATCTCAGGAATGGAAAAATAGATATTGCACATTCTCACTTATAAGTGGGAGACAAGTGACAAATGTGTTCATACAGAGTGATGTAATGGACATTGGAGACTCAGAAGGGGGAGATTGGAAGAGGGTGAGGGATGAAAAAAACCTATTGAATTTAATGTAATCAGGTTATAGGTACACTAAAAACTCAGACTTCACCACTATACAATTCATCCATGTAAGAGAAAACCATTCGTACCCCCTAAATCTATTGAAATAAAATAAAAAAACCTGTAGAGATATTTAACTGTGGTTTTATTTTGCATTTCCCTAATAACTAGTTTACATGTTTACTTGCCATCTGTATATCTGTCCAAATTATTTGTCCCAACTTTTTATCTTTTTTAAGAGAGGTGTCTCTATGTTGCCCAGACTGCAATATAGTGGCCATTAACAGGGCATGCATGATCATAGCACACTGACTGCAGCCTGGGACTCCTGGCCTCAAGCAATTCTCCTGCCTTAGCCTCCTGTGTAGCTGGGACTACAGGTACAAGCTACCTCACCTGGTATTTTCCCCCTTTTAATTGAGGTTTCTGTCTTCTCGTTGAATCATAATAGTGCTTTATATATTCTAGATACAAGACCTTTGTTGGATGTATGTTTTACAAGTATTTTATCTCATTCTATGGCTTGTTCTTCTACTACTTAATAGTGCAAACATATTTTAATTATGAAGTCAAATTTATTAATTTTTCTTTTATACATAAATTTATGCCATAACTAAGAAACTCAAAATTACTAAGCTATTCTCCTATGTTTGCCTCTAGAAACCTTATGGTTTTAGCTCTTAAATTTAGGTCTATAATATAATTTGTAGATTTGTGTTATTTCATTTACCTTTGTTCCTTTTCTTTTTTCACTTGTTTTCCAATATTAGTTTCTGTTACTAATATCTAAGATATTAAGGATGTTAACATTTTGTCACTCATTGCAAATTAAATACCATGTTTTTCCCCTTCATTTTACTGTGATGTTTTATGTTTTTGGTTTTACAGCAGTTATGTATTGAAATATAACCATGTTCTTTTTTTTTTTTTTTTTTTTTTTTTAAATCCGGGGGGATTTGGTTTGTAATGAATCTTTATATAAAAATTTGGGGAATTAAAATTTTAAATTTAATTTAT
>CAUYRT010077541.1:0-10089 GCA_963574885.1 Lepilemur ruficaudatus
AGAAAGAAATTAATTGGCCAACTAAATATATATAGAAAAAATTAGCCAGGCATGGTGGTGCATGCCTGTAGTCCCACCTACCCGGGAGGCTGAGGCAGAAGGATTGCTTGAGCCCAGGAGTTTGGGGTTGCTGTGAGCTAGGCTGACGCCACGGCACTCACTCTAGCCCGGGCAACAGAGCGAGACTCCGTCTCAAAAAAAAAAAAAAAAGTTAACCATCTACAAATACAGGAAATCTTTTTTTTAGGAAAACCTATTCTGTAATTTCTTATTGCTTCATTTTTGATACTGTTATTCATTGACAAATGTACCAGATCCCAGATTGCCTCAAATAAGACAAACTTGATACATTATAAACCATTTGATGGTTTTCTCAATGCCAGGGATATATTATATATTTGAAACTCTAGTAAACTCATTAGCAACTGCCTTAAAGTCCTGTTTGTGACATAATATAGAGAGAAATAGGCATTATGTCTCAAAATGCATTTCCATGTAAAGTAGGGTATATTTAGGAAAATGGGCTTTAGAAATATGCCATTTGTATCAGCTTCTATGTATTCCCTCTAATAAGATCAATAAGTTTGTTGATTGATTTAACAGATCCGATAGAGTGACTTCTAGGTGCTAAGCAATGTTTAGGTACTGGGAATATTCTAGGAATGAACTAGACTAAAACCCCTATCCATTTGGAACTTACAGTCTAGTGGAAAGACAGACTAAACAAATTACAGCCATAACATAATCTCGTGTAGTGGTAAATACTAGGAAGGAAAATAAAGCAGGGTGAGAGGATACAAAGAGATGGCAGGAGATTTTTTTTGGATAGGGCGGTCAGGAAGACCTCTGTGAAGAGGGTGATTTGAGCAGAAACGTGTAATGGGAAGGAGCAGACATTTGAGAACTGAGCTCCAGCTTTCCCAAGACACTTAAATGAGCAGGGAAGATCACTTGAGCACAGGAGTTTGAGGTTGCAGTGAGCTATGATGATGCCATTGTACTCAAGCGTGGGTGATAGAGCGAGAACTTGTCTCAGAAAAATAAAGAAAAAAAAATTTTAAAACAACTGAATCCACAAGAGAATTCTAACTTAGTCTAAATGTTGAAGCAGCTGTTTTTTAACTGAAGAATCACCTATCATCTCCTTCACTGTGTAAATTATTTCATTAAAGAAACAAAAATCTGCAATGTCTTTATCATCATTTATTTTGAGCAAATTACAGTATATAATAGCCATGTTCTAAAGAAGGGTTTCTCAACTCTGGCAAAATTGGCATTTGAGGCCAGATAATGCTTTGTTGTGGGCCTGTCCTGCGCATTGTAGGATGTTTAACTGAATCCCTGCCTCTACCCGCCACATGCCCCCACAGTGGCACAACCAAAAATGTCTCCAAACAATGCCAGATATCCTTTAGGAGGCAGAAATCACCCAGTTGAGAATTGCTCTTCTAAAGTATTACAATTTTTAAAGTAATCCATGCTCAGTTATTTATTTTTAACATTAAGAGACAAATTCTCTATCTGTGAACTGTTTTTACTATCTTATCCCTTTTTCTACCAGTCTTTTAGTTTAGGGGAAAACCAACTTGTAGACATATTGATCTCCCAACCCATCACTCCCAATACAGACACACAAGTCTTTCCTGTCTCTGTACTCTTCTTTCGGTATTTTCCTTAAATTTGGGTCCTTTGTTGGGGGGAGGAACTATTTACTAGCTTAACTGTCACTTCCTTGTCTGCCAACAGTTTTCTTGTTGCCTTATGAAGTGAGGGGCTGAGGAGAGGCTTTGTAAACAACTAAATATCACAGTGCAGTCGAGAGTATATTTTTATTTTAGTAGGTAGAAGGAACGATGACAGGTAACAAAATGGCAAAGAGGTGAGCGAAGTTTCAGCTCTTAAAAGCAGAGCACGTCTGTGATACAAGCTTCCAGATGTGGTGCTAGACATCAACATGTTGTAGAGATGCAAGTCAGTGAAATCAAGGAAGAGAATGGGTCAGAAGTGTCATCAGTGTTCATGTTGAAATCACCATGAAGGACAAGGGTGGAGTGTAGGGAGTAAAGTCGTGGATGAGCTGCAGGTTCAAGTTAGCTAGGGCGTAGACAGGGCCAAGGGTGCAGGGATATAAACGGGCAGCAAGGCCACGGAAGGAGAACTGGAGCATTCCAATTCTAACGGAAGATCAGTGGTATGGAAGGTTTGTCAGGGAACAAGAAGTAGGCCACACTCTTTTCTCTGGAGTCAGGGATTGTGTGAGAAGACAGACAGGCTTCTGTGAAGGCAAATCATTCATTCACTCATTTGACAAGCACAAAGCAGGCTCCTGTCATAAGCCAAGCGCTACGCAAAATGGTACAGTGCGTGCCTCTGTGAAATACGTGGCCATTAGGGAGACGGATGTTAAACGTCTGCAAAGCTGGCGTAATAAAGTACAGCAAGATGTAGGTGAGACATTCTTGTTAATTCCTATAAAGCAGTACTTACTTAGGTAATGGTGTCATAATATCGTTTGGTTTTATATTTTTCCTAAGAGCTGAAACATCATCCTCTCTTCAGCGATGTGGACTGGGAAAATCTGCAGCATCAAACTATGCCTTTCATTCCCCAGCCAGACGGTGAAACCGACACATCCTATTTTGAAGCCAGGAATAATGCTCAGCACCTGACAGTATCTGGATTTAGTCTATAGCACATCAATTTTCCCTTTAGCTGAACTTTGTATTATAGAATAAGCTTGCATAATTATATACTCCTTAATACTAGATTGATCTAATGGGGAAAATCATTATTTTGCTTCAGTTAATGTGCTTTCAATGCATGTTACAGCTTTCACAGAGTTAAAACGCTATAAGGAATATAATCAGTAATTTATCTTAATCTCAGAACTGTATATAAGTCTTCTCAGCTTAGTTTCATCTTATTTATTTTGTTTACTGCACTTTATGAAAACTAAAGCATCAATAAAGCTAGAATGACACTAACACCATCGAGAGAGTGAGCCATGACCTTGATTTTCTTTCTCCTTAACTGTTGATTTCAGTACACCGTTCTGTTTGGTGTTAAAATAACAAAATAATCATACAGTTCCATTTAAATGTAATTTATTTGCTCATGATTGCCTGCCAAAGTGGCCATCTCAAGGGCAATCATTTAAAGCCACTTTTGTGACCTCAAAAATGCAGCTAGAAAATTCCTTTGCTCAGTCGCATAACTCCTTTGGGGAATAAAGAATAAACAAAGGACTAAGGTTTTAGCTTACTTTACTTTTGCTGCCCTGACTGCTACTGGTGCTTGCTGTACAATGTGTATTTGTTTAAAGTAGTACTGGAAGGGTTAGGTACAATATAATTTTGCAATTTGAATAGCTTGTTCAATTTTAATAGAAAATGTGATGCTTTATATCTTAGTCATTTATTTTAAAAATGCAACGTTATCTGACATAGACTAATCCTTAAAAAACAAAAAATAATTTATTGCTTAATAAATGTAACAAGATTATCTGTCATCATCATTCTTTTAAATATATATATACACACTAAGATTCAGCTTCACAGGTTATATCTTAAATGCACCATTTGTAAGTTTTCTGATAATAGAATATTCTAGTAAATAATTGTTCCTTTTGCACTTTGGCTTTAGTGTTTTTGCTTTCCATTACCATCCCAATAAGAGCCCTGGTATAGAGTGAACCCTAAGGTAATGATGTGTCCATGTCGGCCCATCAATTGTAACAGTGATACCATTCTGTCGGGGACGTACATGTTGGAGGAGGTGGTGGGTATGTGTAGGGGAAGGAGCATAGGGGAACTCTTGGTACTTTCCACTCAATATTGCTGCAAACTTAAAACAGCTCTATTTACAGAGTCTGTGACAGAGAGAGAGAGAAAATACTTTCTCTCTTAGCTCCATGAAATAAACCCGGAGAATAATTCTGACTGCCTCACTGAGGGTCCTATGCCCATCCCTGGGATTGTCACTGTGGTCAGGAGCATGGGATATAAACTGGCCAGGTGCAAGTCACATTACTGTGACTTGGGGTGGGGCAGCAATGGGCATAGCTGGGCTTTCACCTGACAGCTTCACCAGAATTACTTGATTCAAGGAGGGGAGGAAGAGCTCTCAAAAGGAAGAGGGCAGGGGACAGAAAAGAGTGGTGCTAATGTCAGAAGAAGGGGGAAAGGGTGCTAAGCAGAACAAAAAAATAACAGTGGCTATTCCCTCACCTGATTTTATGTATGCATTAAAAAGTTCCATTTAACAAATCAAGAATTCGAACTGGGGGGAAGTTCTCTTATTATTTGTTTTTTGTTCTGTTTTTGTTTTTTGCAACAGGGTCTCACTCTGTCACCCGAGCTAGAGCGCAGTGGCATCATCTCAGCTCACTGCAATCTCAAACTCCTGAGCTCAAGTGATCCTCCTGCCTCAGCCTCCCAAGCAGCTGGGACTACAGGCGTGGGCCACCATGCCCAGCTAAGTTTTGGTTTTTTGTAGAGATGGAGTCTCACTCAGGTGTGAGCCACTATACCTGGGTCTATTTGTTTTTAAGTAGGCAAAGGACACTTACCGTTTTCCAGCTTATAAAATGTGGTACCATTAGAAAGGAAGATTAATGGAAAGAAAAACGGGGGAAAACAAGAGTTCAGAAAGCAGAAAGGAAAACATATACAGAGAAGAGAATTTAAGGGGGCATTAGGCCAGGTGCAATAGCTCACACCTAATCCCAGAACTTTGGAAGGCTGAGGTGGGAGGATCACTTGAGACCGGGAGTTTGAGACCAGCCCGGTGGACACAGCAAGGCCTCATCTCCACAAAAATTTTTAAAAATTAACCAGTCATGGTGGCACATGCCTGTAGTCCCAGCTACTCGGGAGGCAGAGGCAGGAGGATCACTTGAGCCCAGGAGTTTGAGGCTGCAGTGAGCTGTGATCACACCACTCTACTCCAGCCTGGGCAACATAGCAAGATCTTGTTTCAAAAAAAAATTTTTAAAGGGGAGCATTAAAAGCCAAAAGACATGGCCTTTCCTACCACACATGGATAAAATTATATTTATAAAATTATGTGTATAAAATGATTTTATTCTTTAAATAAAATAGATAATATTTTTGTGGACAAAGATATAATTATCAGACCCAGTTCTAGCCAATGAGATGTAAGGTATCTCCTATGTGAGACTTTTCAAGAAAGTTACCGTCTCCTTAGCACATGGAAATACGACTGGGAATTGCCTTCTGCCCTTCACTCTGTGCCTGCCTATACTGCAGACATGCCATCTAGGGGTACCTCGACCATCTTGCAAGAATGAAGACAAGAGCTACACTCTAATGACGGTAGAGCAGAAACACAGAAGGAGCCTGTCTTCCTGCTGGCATTGTGGCAGCCCCAGACTTCTTGTACTGGAGGAAAAAACCCACTTACATTTGCTGCAGTTGGATTCCTGTTACATGCAACAGAACACTGATACCTTAAATGAGACAAGTAGTTATTATCACTTTTATCACTAGCTGTAAAAGTTGCAAGTTATGGATGTATATTAAAAACACAAAACTCTCTCACCAGTTTCCACCTAAGACCAATAATATGTATTTAAGATGGCGAACTCGGGTTCACTGAGCAGATGGGGAAAACTTACTTATTTGGTAGAACTGAAACTAAGATTTTTGACTGGATCACTAATATTCTCAACCAGAAGATTAAATGAGTTAAATTTCATACTAGTTTCTGATTTTTATCAAATTATATATAATAGCATGGCTTTATCTTGAAAGAGTCATGATTATATGAATTCCTACTATTTATTCTCATTTAATCCTTAGTACATAATCAATGCACTAACAGCAACAAGTAATAAAAACCATATCATTTCTAATTAACCTTTTATTTTTAACTTAGTTTTACAATAAAGAAACAGAAAATAAGTCGATCATTAAAAAAATACCGTAGCTGTCACTTTAAAATTTAAAATGAGGTTCTTATTAAACAAAGCAGGAACACTATACCTTATAATTACATCTTTACTTTTATGTACAAGAACTGTGTGCAAAGTGCTTTTCAAACTGGTAAAGTAAGACTTCGGAACAGGATACAATGGTTATCCCTAGGATTTAGTTACCTATGGCTGCTTGTAATGATTCACAACTGCTGACATTCTTAATTTGCATTTGATTTATTTATATACTAAGAGAAAAGCCATCTTTTCTGACAGCAGATTTATATCTAATTTTTGAAAGTATCTCTGATCCACAGGTCTAAACTTTATTTTTACATATAAGTCAGTTACTTCCTTCATTTTTTTTCTAAATAGAGGACAGTTACTTAAAAACAAATATTAGTAGCTCCCTTTAGACAGATAAGTTTTAATCAAGATGGGACTAAAAAGTAAATACCACCAAGTTACATGAAAGAAAAAAAAGGGAAAAAAAGAGTCTGGGAAAAGCAAATTATATTCTTATACCTTTTTCTCAGGCAAACAAAGAACCATCCTGTAATATTAGAGATGGATTAATTCTTTTCCTGTTATTTAAAACACTCTGAATACGTGATGCGACACCCAACATCATACATATCAAGACTGCTTAAAAATTATTTGTTACAAGCATCTGAATCAAAGAAATCTTCAAAGCACAAGGTACATCTAAGTGAGCATAGAGTTTTAGAAGATATACAAGAAGAATGATTTTCCAAACGAAGTCTTCAAGGATCTAAATTATAGCCTTCTTTTTGGTTTAAATATGAGAGGTGGGGTAGAGGGACTTACTTTTCCATTAGTTGGGCATTCCTTATTCATGTGGAAGCATATGGCCTATGAGCTTGCAAATCCTTCCAATACCCCTGTAAAGCAGGTATATCTAAAATATTATAACCTGAAAGAGAAACTGAGGCACTAAGAGGTTAAGAGTCCAGTCTATATAGTTCACCAGTTGCAGAAAAAGGATTTTTATCTGTTTCTTTTTTGACCTTTGTAAAAACAGTATAAATAGGTTTTCATTTTATATTTCAAAGCACCCTATGAAGCAGACACTAGATATCCTCAGTTAAAGAAAAATGATTACAAAGGAATAAATGTATATGATTGAATAAAAATCATATTAATCATCTGCAGGCTCAGAATATACTTTGAATCCTATATAATGCTCAGGCTTCAATATTTCCATCAGCAGGTTATGTGACTTCCATGAATCATTTGTAAAGGCTAAACCTACTACAGAGGGCTCTACTTGTTAATAATGATGCATGAACACCAAACTCAGGGCTGTGAATATCCAGAAAAGATCACGGACCGGAAGCCCACAAAGTGAAAGGAAGAAGATTCTTCCAGCAGTTTTCTACTACTTGGCATGATAATTCAGTGACTAAGATAAAAAGTTGATTTAATGTAATTTGAAATTCACTCCTGGTTTGCATTCTTTCTTGTATTTAATTTAAAAAATTAAAAATACCCACTTATAAACCTGATCTCATTATCACAACTGTACCTTAGAAAAGCAGCTTCTATTTCTCTATGGGAGATAATCAGGTAAACATGTTACCAAACGATAATTAATAATTTAATGTCCTTCAAGTTCAAGGGAAGGGTAAATCTATGGATGCGACTTATAACCTAGTTCAAATTGATTATTCAAGTATCAGTGATATTAGTCCTTAAAATGTTATCATTTGTGTAGTGCAAAATATGTATGTATATATGTACACAAACCAAACTACTGGACAACAAAAAGCAATGTAATCATCACAAACTAAGACTTTCCTGTGAACGCCACAATCCATTTCATTCTGAGGTCATCCAGGCCCAGTAGTCTTCTTGAGTAAAACACCATTTTCTTCAGTTCAGTTTTCTTTAAAAAAAAAGTAAAAACCAATTTCTTATGAGCATAAATGTAACCAGAATATGCAACACTTCCATACTGAAGAATTCTCTGGATGATAATACAGTGTTATTTAACATTCAAATTCAAAATAAAACCACAAAATTACAAATGGTCCTTATGAAACTACTTCATAGTGACTTACAGCCTGATAGGATAGGAAAGATCCAACTGCAAGTGCTGAAATTACCAAACAGTTTTTTAAAAAATAATTTAAATTTACATTTCTCCTCCCTTAACACCTACATTCTCATCCTTTTCTAATTGGCTGTTATACAATTAAGATTTGGGGGAATTCTTTCATAATGGTTTCAAAATGGAAAAATTGTGAAACAAAAAAGCTTAAACAATAAGAGGTTGACAGATGTACAAATAGACTATTCATTTACTCAACACATAATTATGCTTCTGTTAGTTTTCAGGCCCTGGGGATTGACAGATAAATGAAGCAGCCCTCAAGAGAGCTCTCAGTTTAGTTGGTGGGGGAGGTGGAGCCATGTAAACCCTAAACTCGGAAATATATACACACACACACAAATAAATAAGTAAATAAAATGTGGTGATTTTAATGACAGCAGAGTGAATGAGCTATCAGAAAAGGGTGGGTTTGTTAGCAGCAGACACAACAATCACCTGAGATCTGAGTTCTGTGAGAGGTCCCATTGCTGTGAATCTCCAGACCCTTCCGAGCACTTAGGATGCCAAAACGCCTGAAGCCCTCCCATTACAGATTCATTCCTCTCTGTAGAAATGCTCTCATGCAACCCTCTTGGCAGGAGTGACAGTTTAAATATTCAGATCATTCTTTATCCTCTGTAGAAATCCTCTTATGGACACCTCCTTGGCAGGAGTGACATTTTAAATAATCAGATCCATTTTCACATAACAGAAGGAAATCCCCAGTAGCATGAAAAAATCAGACCCCCGGGGGAAGAGAATTGAAAGGCGTGAGAAAGACAAGACACATGTGGGTGGCTGACAAACTGCCTGAGCGAGGTTTTAGCAGAAATGTTAGCTGTGGGTGCCTAAACATTCGGCAACCCGGATCAAGAACCTGTGTGATGCAGATCAGTAAGCATAGCCCTTTGCAGACTTACAAAAGGCAGACAACTTGGTCTCTGGACCCCCATCTTCCATGTAATAGAATCAACATAAATCATTACCTTCTGAACTTTTTCAAGCTCTTAATGAGTTCTGTATTTTGTATTTTTTTTTGTTTGTTTATCAATTTGCTGGAAAATGAGGCTGACAGACTCCCTTCTTAAAGTACCAACATCCTCAGTTTTGTATTTTTAAAAAATTAACTTGCAAAATGGAGTTACAGTGTGATTAGAGAAGAAAAGTCACAGAAAACAACAGATAAGGGAATGGGCATAGATCCTGCCTTTGCCCTCACCAGGGGAACACTCTGCTGAGATTCTTTCCCTTCCACAGAACCCTGGGCCTGACTTCCTGTGTCAGCACCTTCTACCCCAGGCTCCATTTGAAGAATGTTCTTCCTGAGATCCTCCTCACTCCCAAACAGTTGTATTTGTTACCTCTCTACTGAAGGGTCAGTGTCCCCAAGGAAATGACATAACATTTATGAATCTGGGCAGGTTGATAAAGAACAGTGGTTAGGGCCGGGAGCAGTGGCTCACGACTGTAATCCTAACACTCTGGGAGGCCGAGGTGGGAGGATCACGCAAGGTCAGGAGTTCGAAACCAGCCTGAGCAAGAGCAAGACCCCATCTCTACTAAAAATAGAAAGAAATGGCCGGGCATGGTGGCTCATGCCTGTAATCCTAGCACTCTGGGAGGCTGAGGCGGTTGGATCACTCAAGGTCAGGAGTTCGAAACCAGCCTGAGCAAGAGCGAGACCCCGTTTCTACTAAAAATAGAAATTATTTGGCTAACTAAAAAAATATATATATATGTATATAAAAAAAAATTAGCCAGGCATGGTGGCACATGCCTGTAGTCCCAGCTACTTGGGAGGCTGAGGCAGAAGGATTACTTGAGCCCAGGAGTTTGAGGTTGCTGTGAGCTAGGCTGACACCACGGCACGCTAGCCCAGGCAATACAGTGAGACTCTTTCTTCAAAAAAAAAAAAAAAAAAACAGAAAAGAACGGTGCTTAGAAACATCCTTTCCTTCAAAGTAATAGTTTAAGAGTAGTCTTGTAGATTTAAGAGATCTGCTGCCAGTATTTAACTCCTGGGTAATTTTAATAGAAGCATCAT
>CAUYRT010077546.1:0-14333 GCA_963574885.1 Lepilemur ruficaudatus
TTCCACCCCTGGCAAAGTCCAAACTACATATTGATTGGCATATCCTGTGGCCACATGTGTATAGTTCAACTTCCAAAATCATTTAATAACATTAGTAGGTTGATCTCTGGCAGCTTTTAAGGAAATTTGGCTGTTCAAAGAGATTGACTCAGATCCTAAACCTGTTCCTCCAATGATGTGCCAATTGTGTCAGAATAGATGTTCTGTTTAATTCATTCTCTGTCACCAAAAATTACCTCTGGGCTATGGAGTAGGTTCAGTTTTATTAAATCTATCTTACAAACCTTGGCTCTAGAATGCAACAAGGAATCTGGAAGCTGATACTGAACTCCTCCAGGAAAGCATTCCAAGGTGACACTCTTTGAATGATGTAGACTTATTCCTGAACTCTCTAAAGATGCAGTCAATAAATCATGTTAGAGATTATAGATAAGTTTGAGACCCAACACAGTTATGAGCTGGTGATTAGCCTAAAAAAATTAGTCTGCAATCAGAGAAATCTTTATTCAATAAAAGTTTCCCCTTTGGGATACTGAACTAAACCTGTTACTTTGGCAGTATCTTGCCAAATGATGCCAATATCAACCAAGAAATAGGAAAAAGAATTTAGATTCAGGCCGTTCGATTTGGTCAAGTGTCTTAGCAACTGTTGGAGCTCAGAAAGGAATACCCAAAGCATGGTACTTTGACATGTTGAGTACTTTGAACTAAAGAAGCAAACTCAGAACCAAGGTCTCTGTCTGACCTTCTCCCGCCCCCTGTCTCTCACTCCTCTGCCTCTCCTGAAGCACATGGACAGTCTTGTCTCTGAAGTTTCTTCATCTACCTAAAGACTAGATCCACCAAAGAGGAACACAATTGTCTTTAGTCCTCTTATTGAAATTTCATTAACCAAGGAAGATCAAGCTCATATCACAGAGGAAGAGACTAAAAATCAAATGCTATACCTAGAGCCCAGACAGACATTGTTCTGTAGGACCATTCATCTCTCCAAAAAATCATTTTTTACCCTTCTAAAATTGTCTGTGCCCCCAATTCTCTCTCCCCTGAGAAAGGATATGTAAACTTCTAGATCTCATTGAATTTGGGTCCTCACCTTCCTATGATGCCCCTGTGCACGTAAATTTGTGTGCTTTTCCTCCTATTAATCAATCTATTTTCAGTGTATTTCTCAGACTCAAATATCAAACCTCAAGAAGCAAGAGAGGGGGTTCTTTCACCCCTACACAACAATAAAGCAGCAAGCAACAGACTGAACCAAATGCATATCAAACAATGGCAGTGGCTCCTTCCTTTGTGAAGACCAGGTCTTGGACCTACCAAAGTGTCATGCATGACTAAAATGTGCAATGTGAAGGTCAAAGACTATAGTTAACCTGACAACACTCAAGTGATGATTGATGCCATTCTCTGCTAACCTGAATGTGGCTGGTAATATCAGGAAATGCAAGAAAATATTTTCTAGAGCACTTCAGTGAAGAGAGGGCAGATAGGGAGGACCGCTTAGCAAACACTACTCCAGCAACCTTACTATACATGATGAGATTTGTAAGATTTTGGCAATTACACATGATCTGAGTTCTCTTGGACAAGCAGCCACCAGCCAGGTTTCAGTGTTAAGACACTGCTGGCTCTGAGGTTGAATAGTAGAGACGAGCGAAGATAGAAAGACCAACTTAAAAAATGAAACTACGGTTTAGGAAATGCGAGCAGGTACTAATGAGTGGGTAGCAGCAGGCTTGAAAGCAATTCCTTGAGTCTCTATAATGTAGACACAGAGAACTTTTTATGAGGACCCAGTGATGCATTCATGGATGAAAAGGAAATTATTCAAGGTGCTTAGTCAATGTAGATGGAAGTATTGATTTTATCATTTTATATATTTCCGATTCTCTGTTCATATCCCTTTATTTCCTTTTTTCTAATACTCAAATTCAGAGACTCCTCTGGACCCCAATTCTTTCTCTCACTTTCTTAGGGGTAGATATTCCTTTATTTTCTTCTAGATGTTGCCAAACAAATTCACTCATAATTTATTTAACTTTTGGGGGGAAAAATATTTTTCTTCCAATTTATCAAACTTATATATTTATTTTCTTAATATGTGACTATTACTTCATTCATCTACTCTTATTATGTATTTTCTAGTCTCAACATTTGCAGATTAAAATATTTTGGCAAGATCTGAAATGGCTCTTGACCAATAATACTTTTGGAGTCTACTGCCTAGCATTCCATAGAACATTTTGTTAGTATTAACCCTGAAATTTCCTCCTCTGACATTAAAATTATACTTTATAACACATGGAAAGTTATCCATTAAGTTAGTTCTATTACAGATTTCTTTACTATTGCTAAAATCTGTGTTCTTAATCATACAATTTAAATATGCAGCCCCGTGGCCATTACATTTTTTTACATTAAACTTTTTTAACTTTTAAAAACTTAAAACCTCTGGTTCTTTTAGGACATGAATTATCTGAATTTCCATTATTTAATGCACTACTCATTCCAATTTTTAAAAATTATCTTTTACTTTTAACTTCCTTTTTTATATTTTCTTCATATTAGAAACATAATTCTGTGATCTGTCTATGATAATTTGATTCAAAAACATTATTAGTAATATTATTTTAAAGTTTAATGTTAACATTACTACTACTAATATTATTAGTAACATTATTTTAAGTATAACAGTGTTACACTTAAAATAAGAAATTCATTTAGAAAGTACTCCTATTATACATTTGCTTTTAATCAACCCATTAAACACTTCATTTACATTATGCTTACTGAGCTTTGGATTAAGGACTTTTTAATTTTACACATATTCATTAGTCAGAAAAAACTGATTTTTTTAAAACACAACTTGCTTAAAACATCTCTTTTCTAATTATGTAGGCTTTATTGTTTCTTGGGTTACTTGCTCTAAGAGACCTAAAATTTTGGCAGTTTTTTTCCAAATTACTTCCAAAGATATTGTTGAGAATTCTGTTCTCTTCAAAGAGCCCAAGAAGTGTCTGCTGGTCTTTGAAAATTGTTTTGTTTTCCACGGAGGACTCTAATCATCATCTGACTAATATTTGGAAATTTGAGTTCTTTCCAGGGTCATAAAAAGTCAATATTTTGGAAGTCTATGAGTATATTCACGTTCTGTCAAAGTTGATCTACTAGCTGCATAAATGATCCTCATATCTTGGTCTTGGTTCTGAAGTGGGAGATGCTGAAGGTGAATGAATTCAGGACAGGGGCAACCTCCATTGCTCAGACCTCTCCCCCATTGGACTAAAGCCCCGAAGCCAAGCTTCCATGCTGGGGGCGCTGCCAGCTCAGAACAGGAGGCAAGGAAATAAGGAACGGGGCAAGAGAGGAAAAGTCTTCAAGATTTTCTGGTGCCCATTGAGGTGATCTAAAAAGGACATTTTCATTCATCTTTAGCAAGATTTGATGTGTCCTATAATCTCTATATTTGGAATGCATGTTTTAAGCTTTGCCTTTTACAAAAGCATTCTCTTCTAACTTATGTTTACCTCCTTAATATTATAAATGTACTTGAATAACAATGACCCAAAAATGAAAAAAAGAAAATGCTTTTCTGCATCCTCTACCTATTTTGTTTTTACTTTTTACAGGTCTCAAAAAGTAAAAAAAAAAAAAAAAGCCATTCTTCAAATGGCTGAAACAGATCTCATGTTTGTTACTAATCTTCATTAACTCTTTTTTTCCTGAAAGTGTAATTTAACATTATATAAGTCATAAATAGTGATTGATATTATACACTCATAATTTAGGAGGTTAGTGGTGAGAGAAATTCACGTGTTTAGACTCAGGTCTTTACTGAGTTGTCTCTTTGTGCTAAGAACGGATCATTGCTGAGGAACCAGATTCTAAAATATATTTTGATACACTGTTAATGTCCAGATCTGTTTATAACCATATGAAACATTTAAGTCATTTATTAGCTCCAGGAAAACCCCTCTCAAATTGCATTTGACAATAAAAGCTTTAACTTTTGACACCCCAAACATTAGTTTTTGCTTCTTCCATTGTTGGCCCTAGTGGTTTCATCTGTAATATGTATACTGATTGTTTGCAGCCTGGCAACAGCTCCAAGGAGTGAGGGGGGCTGGAAAACTATAGCCCCTTGTTAGTTGCAGTCCAAACTTCAAAGGCTTTGAGAACACTGAGTAGACAGGTTTCAGCGCAGCCGATAAAACAGCCATGCAGACAAAAGGCAGCTTTCCTTCTCACTGAGGTGTCTCCTGATCCAGGGTGATTTTCAGCCCACTTTTTTCTTTTATTTGTGATGAAACTCCTGGCAATGAGAAAGACTCATTCTGCCTACGGTTGTGTGCCCCCTTGATTCAGCATCAGAGGGAGAGATGGGCATTTATGGCACCATAAATCAAGGGATAAACCATACATGAGCAGCTGGCACATGTGCTAATAACTATAATTATTAATCATGTCAATTTCACACCCTTCAAATTTATGCTATGTGCTTTCTGTAGGAAAGCCATCCCTGGCGCCTTGAGCTGTTTATGGTATGAAAATATGATGTGCTGATGGTCTTTGATAATTGTCTTATGACAGTATTGATCTGCCTACAATTGGGTTTGTGGGGCATCGAAGCCCTGCAAAGTGGTTGTCCTTGTCTCCTGGTATATATCATTGTCACACATCCCCCATTGTTAGTGAGTGGCGTGAATTACTTTCAGCATTTGGCCAAGTCTCTAGCTGCTAGGTCACCATTATTCTATCCTTATGTCACTGTGAGGACATTTACTTTGATGTTTCCTTTGTACCTCTTCGAAGGCAAAATCTTTTAATTTCAGAACGGTACCCTGCAGCAGGGTTTCAAAAAGAAAAGACACTACAGGTTTGGGTGGTCAGTGGCCAAAAAATATGGAAAAATGTGCTCCCTCGAAGAAAGGCAATTTTTTACTTGCCCCTGTCAAGGCCTGTCTGCCTCGGAGGAGTCGTGGCAAATGGGGAACCGGAGACTCCAATCAATTGCCAAGCCTGGTGCTCATTAAATAGCCCTTTTCAAGACACCCCAAAGTTGCTGCCACACATCAAATTATGAATCTCTGCTTGTGGCACAGATGGTAAAGCTAAGAAATCAGACTGGCATGGAGCGAGTGGCTACCCGTGGCCAAGGTGGCCCGTCCAAGTGATTCAACCATTTGAAACCACAATGTGTCTTAAAAACAAAGCCCTTCAAGACCAAGAATGAAGCAGCACCTTGTTAGTTAATCTGCATGTTAATTTGACCTTGCAGCCAATCATCTCGGAGGGGCCGGGAGAGTGCAGAGTGCATGGGACTCTGCCCACTTGTTGGGAACTCTGCATGGCCCTCCGCAGGCAGTGTCAAAATCGCCCCTGCTGTCTCTACAGCTGCTCTGTCCCAATGACCCCTGGAAGGTTCTGGGGATTGTTAGAAGAGATTTCTATTAATCAACTACAAACCGATTGTTACAATTTCACACTTTTTTTCCCATCATTTCACACATTTAATGAATTTGGGTGTCTTTTAAATTCAAAACATTTACAACTGGGCCAAAAAAAAAAAAAAAACCCACAAAACAAACCCCTTCTTGAACACAATAGGCAGCAGCAAGACAGCAACCACCACTCTGAGACTGAGTTCCTGGAACTGGCCATTCAACTACAAGTGGCCGCCATTCCCGGGATGGCTTATTAAAATCATTCCCAGGCAGCAGCAGCCCTGGCAGCGTTTTATTAAATCATCAATAAGAAAACACCAACACGCAATTCATCTGCAGTTTCAATTTGTTTGTTGTTACTGGAGTTAGTATTTCAGGGAGTCTTTTTCTAGGCCAGACTGGAGTTCAAAATTGAATCTCGCCTAACTAGAAAACAAGCCAAAAAGAAAACACAGAATTCGCCCTGTGAGTGCTGCCTGGGACTCAGCATTCGTCAAGGAAAGGGCTTCACGTTCTCTTAGTCAAATTTCTCCTGCTCCTGCTCATTCGGATTTCCCCAGGCTGTGGGCCAACAGGAGAAACCAAGCTCTGAGACCTAAGTTCCACAAAGACTCAGAACCTTCTCAGACAAGAAACGTCACTTACGTAGTGATGTGTTTGTTTCTTAATCTCCAAGCCCAACATGGCTCATTTCTCTACAATCAATTGGACCTTCTGTGTCGTATGGTGCTGAGAAGCCCTCATTGCCAGCGAAGGCTTCCATTTTCTCTGAGGGCTGACTCTCTCCTGCTCGTTCAGTCACCTCTGCGCAGAGGCAGGGGCCTGCATTGTTCTCTAGCAACCCCTGCTGGTTGACATTGAACTCCAGAAACTAACCCAGAGGACTTAGTTCATCCCCACCAGGAAAGGAAAAGGAAGTCAGGGTTGAGGGAGAGTGGGGAGCACAGGAAAAGGCTGACGAAATGGCAGGGTGAAAGCATTCAGTGTGGACTTCTTCTAAATTAGCAAGAAAAGGAGGGTCGAATTAGACTGATACCACTCTGTGGAAATCTATACTGTTTTTCCATAAAGGGCATTAGATTTCATTAGTGATTATAAACAACTGAATACAATATTCCACTTAAAGTTTACTAACTTTGCCTTCCTTCCTTTACATATTCTCTAGTTTTTCAAATTTGGCTCCTCTTTGGGGCCACATTATTGCTCTCACGGACCCTGGGCTCTTTTGCCTTCATGGGCCCCTCCCACCATAATAATGGCAGCATAGTATTACATAACTTTAAATATGTCAACTTTTTTTTTCTCTTTTAGGTAAAATGCAATCAGTTTTGGGGGGCCCCTAAATGCGGGCACTGTGCCTCGGTGTCCAGTGGAGAAGGCAGCCCTGCTCTCTTACTCATTCCCCTGAGGACCCTGGAGTACTTTCCTCCCTCAAGTTGCCTTCAAGTTTAAAGACATTTTAGTGCTGCTTTACTCCTTAACTAAGATACTGGTTCTGACATATTTTTATATCCGTTTTCTCACATACCTTTTAAAACAAAATATTGCTTACTGGTGAAGGAGCCACCCGAGCAGCCGGCTGTTAGTTTGTGCACAGCTAGACTTGGTCTTGCCTCTTGAAGACCTACACTTAATTTCCAGCATGCATTTTGCTAGACCTGGACACGTTTGGACAAAGTTGCAGCTGGGCTTACTCACACATGCACATACATCGCCAACTTACAGCCACTAATTGGTTCTGAAAAATCACTTTGTTTCTCTTCCTTTAATTTCATCCCAATTCAATTGGCATCTCTAGGAATTAAGAAACAAACCCAGGAATTTGATTTCTTGGGCAATTTTTTCAGAGGCAAATCAAGAATACAGCCTGTCTAGTGATCTGAGCTGCTGCTGTTCTATGACAAAGACGATTTGGTTGTAAAGTAATTGCGCTCCTAAGAGTCTGGCTTAGGTGTTTGTGTTACCATTCAGCAAAAGCAGGCTTCGAGCCTGGGATGACAGGACCATTTTGCCCTAGAAATGAAACTTTTTTTTTTGGTCCTTTTGAGGATGGTTCTCCCCTACAAGAAATATCAGAGAAAAGCAGTTCCCTTCAGCTGTCCCCTTCTGTGGGTTTTCCCATACGAAACTATGCCCAGCCTGCCGCTCTGTACTTTGTTATTATGACAGGAAAAAATGAATTTCTAATGTGCTACCTCTACCAGCTGCAAGGAGCTTGTGCATCTTCAGTCATCAGGCACCCCGAGGGGAATAAGCCTGAGTTAGGATGGAGGGCTAGGACAGAGAACAGGATCTCTAGGTAAAAACATCTGTCTCTTTCCCTTTGATATCAGCGTGGAGATGGTCTTAAGAACAAAGGCAAATTTACCAACACATTTGGACCAGAAGGGACAAGCACCGATGTCCCTCATTGAGCACCTGACTGTCATGCAGGTATTTCATGAATTCTCACAGTGTTTTCAGATAGGATAAGTCCCATGTTTACACACTATGAAACCAAAGGTTAGCAAGATCAAGTACCCTGCACAAGGCTGCAGTTAGCAAGTGGCTGAGCTCTGGCATTTCCCTTTTCGATCCACTATTTTAATTATGTATCTCATTGTATAAGGAAAAATTGGTTCTTCTCTACCCTGTCATGTCACAGGGACGGCTCTGTCCGTGTTCCCGACAGCATTTGGTATTTGAGTCTCACCCACTGAATGCATATATATGGGTAGGCTCATTTTTTAAAATTCGCCTAACCTTCTCCAGAATTGGCGACCCATGCAAGTGAGCAGCTACACAGAAGACTGACACAAAGAGCAGAAAAAAAGTCTTAAAGAGCCTGTATTTCAACTCTTTTATCTCTGTGGAGACCTCAGTTCAGGCTTTCAGTATTTCACATTTGAATGATCGCAACAGAGTCTTCACTGGTGATTCTGTCTCACTTCAGCCTCCTTTGACACTTAAGTGAAATTTCTTAAACCTAAATGGGGCCCACCTCATTCTTTCCCTTTGTTTACCGAATAATTCTACCAGAGTTTTATCATCCATGGCAAATTGCTCTTGCCTCTCAAATCTGTTCTTCCCTTCTTGGTGGACATGCACACCCCACCCCAGCTACAGACTACATTTCCCAGCCTCCTCTGTGGCCATGTGGTCATGGGACTAAATCCTTACCCGTGGAATGAGCTGAAGTAATAGATACACTTATTTAAAATGAAATTGCTGCCCTGGCCTCTCTGTCTCAACCCCTCATCTGAGCTGAAATGTGGATCTTCCAAGACCCAGCTTCAACCATGCACGTAAGTCAATGCCCCACAGACTGCTGCGGCAACAGAAGGAAGGACTGATTCCATCTCTGAAGGATCACATGGAGCAAAGCAACCTTGCTCCTTAGGGCTATTACTCAACTCAGAAATAATTTCTGTCTTCTTTATGCCACTGCAGTTTTGGGGCTTTTTGTTCTTGCAGCTTGGTGTTCACCTTAACTAATGCAGCATTACCCTTCCCAATAGGATTCCTGCCTTCCTTTCCAGCTATCAGTGGTCACATCTCCAAAGGCTCGTTACCCTCCAACTATGAGTTATCCAGTTCTACGATAAGGCCACACATAACAACACCGTACAGTCCATTTGACAGAGGATGTTATTAATTGCATCCCCGTCCTCCATTCTCCCTTTTCCTGGCAACAATATTTTGATGTTTCCTCGAGGAACTTAAGTCTCCCCCATTCTTTGTCCTGTGATTAGGATGGGGTTGATTCACTTCCAGTTCCAGGAATAGTTCTTGATTGGCTAAAGCCATTGAAATCTCTCCCTCCTGTTGGGGCTAGGAAAATAATACCCCAAAGAATGGTACTTTGGCCTGCTGAGTGCTTTGAACTGAGGAGATTGGAAGGGCCTCAGAAGCAAGATACTCTCTCTGACTTTTGCCCCCCTCTTCTCCTTTCTTTCTCAAAGCAGGGCATAGAAACTGGAGCTCCTCTCCCTCAAAGCAAGCCATAAAACCTAGAAATGTAACTCTCTGAGCTTCTCCCTTCTCCCTTAAGACCCTCCTGTGCCAGCTACTCTGTCTTACACCCAGAGGAAGCAATTGCTACACAGTGAGGCTGAGAAGAATCTGGACGAACAAGCCTTGCCAGGTTTCGCCTCAGTCTGTCACCATGAGGTCACACAATCACATTTCTATGCGGCTGTCCATTGTCCGTCAAACCTAAGCATGAAAAATAGTTTTCCCTGGGTTTTTGAGTCTTTGTTTCTGGAGGCTCCCATGTCACGTAAAATTTTGTTAAATACATTTGTTGTTTTTCTCTTGCTAACCTGTCTTTTGTTATAGGAGAGTCAGCCATAGCCCTACGCCCCCCATTAATTATTAATACAATAATAGATTCAGAGATGTGTACATAATCCAATTAGATCTAATGAGCAAAAGTGAATCCTAATACGTGCCACATTTCCCCCAGAGAGCGGTGGATGCAGATGTGAGGTCTGGAACTGCTGTTGTCATTTTGTTATCGTGAGCAGTCCCAACCTGAAGATGAAGGCATGCAGGGCTGATAGAGTCAAGAAAAATTGGAGCCAGAATCATGGTAAGATTGTTTGAACCCTGAGTCAAATGACACCTGAAAACAGACCTGCTCAGATTTTGACTTCAGCTAATTTGAGTTGGACAGTCTGTCACCTTCAACATAAAAAATTCTAACATACTCTGGAAATGACCTTTTCTTGGAGCAGTTTGTTTTTTAATGCTCTTCCCTGTCAACAAGACTCCTATTCATAACCTTCCATGACTCTCTCCCAGTGCCACATCCCTCAGCCATGGTTAGTTGCTTCTTCTCTTGGTTCTCTCAAAATGCTTTGCACAGATGTTATCATCTTTGTCTCATGTCATAATTATTCATTTAAGAGTACATCTTGTGTATTTTCAAATAGCTATAATAGAGGATTTTGAATGTTGCCAGCACAAAGAAATAATAAATATTTGAGGTGATGGATTTCCTAATTGCCCTTATTTGATCATTACTCATTGTCTACCTGTATTGAAATATACTATTCCCCATAATTGTGTACAATTATTGTGTGTTAATTAAAAATAATAATTTTTTAAAAAGGCTTTACCTCCCCCATGACTGTGAATGACCAAAGGTCAAAGATCTTGTCTACTTTTGCCATAAATTTTAGTCTGGCAGAATACTTGGAATACAAGTACTCAACACATGTTTGTTATTCCTTATTAATGCATGAAGTAAACAACAAAATTTATTTCCATTAGTAGTAAGAAAACAATGACTTGAAATTAGATCTTTTCACAATTAGGATTTGTTGCTTTGTGACATAATGAGCTACCCATCACTGGAGGTGAGGAAGCAGCCCCTGAGTATCCTGCTTACTGTTATGAATATATTGTAAATTCAAGGCATGGACATCCTTTCAGTTCTCAGGTTCTCTGAGTGGTTTCTCATTTCAATCTACTTGATTCTGTCTGTATGATGATTGGAATAAAGTTAAAGTGACCATAAAATCAAAAGACCAAAATACTAGATGAAAGTGAAAGTGAGCTTGGTTAAAGCCAGTGGGTATTCAAAACTTAACCAAGTATCTGTCAGATTTACCATGAAAACAATGTTTCTTTCCACTCATGTATTCTCTCCTTTGTGGGATTATCTAGTTCTCTGCATGAACCTTGAAATTTTTACAGTTTTCCAGGCAATTAATACCTAATCATCTGGGATCATTTAAAAACAATGTATCTTGGAGACAGGGGAATGGACACAATGATTGCTGAAGTTTTATTTCTTCAGTCCTGAGTTGCATTGTGAAATCACCAAAATGTGCAAGGTGCTGCAATACTTTGGCGCTTTCAGCTCCAAGGCAGGCTGGGACATTGGCAACCCAAAGGCCAGGGACCAGGTAGGGATCCGTTCACTGGGCATGAGACAGATCAGATCCCCATCCTGGGGTGAACAATTGGGTATGTCAAGGTGCAGTTGTTCAATCTGTTTTAGTTCCTACCAGGAAGTCTGATTGCTTGGTCCAAAACAGCAGAGGAAAACTAAGACAGATAACACATTCACAAGCCAAGTTGCTCTGGAAGTTCTGGAGAGATATGACTCAATTTCAACTAGAAGGCAAAACCCTGATTTAGGAAAGATGAAAGTGAGCACTGGATTTCAACCAGGCATATTGGGGTTTGGGGCAGGGCATTCAGACCTGTTGGGAGACTGATAAGTCCACAGAGTTGGGCCCCACAGAGAAACCCAGGGGGTGAGGACTGGGTCAACCCAGGAATCAAGAACAGTGCAACTTGGAGACAATTGAGTCCTAGACTTCACCTCTAGGAAACTGGATTGCTCAGTTGGTGCTGAAGGCATCTCAGATCTACATAAATCTGTAATATTGGACATAGTAAGTGTAAATTAATTCAGACTCCCATGGACTCTGGAGTGAAGGCTGCTGTCTGTGTCTTAACGTCTTTCAGGACTGACTTGAAACATAGGGTAGGCCTTGTTCCACATGAGAATGTGACCGTAAAAACAGTTTTATGGAGTTTAGTTAAGAGCAAGGCAGAAAAATAAGAGCAGAGGCTGACAAGAACCATCCTGATGGAGAAATGTATAACTTTCCTAAATATCAATTAATAAGGACATTTGGCAGTCAACTGAGTACTCTTCATGGAGCTTAGGTATACCTTGATATGGCAATGATTGTAAATTTAGTTGTCTCCATCCCAGGATGAAGTTTTGATATGCTATGACCAAAGTGTTCATATATCAAATTAAAATAAATATGCAGATTTCCTACTTATGCCTTCTCTTCAGTGTTGTGCTAATAGTATTCATTTTGCACTAACCTCTCTCTAGAATAGGAGAGCTGTGGCAAATCAGACTCCATTAAAATTTTGCTAAAACAAGTTTCAAATATGTCCAGGATCTTTTGTTCTCTTGTAATAATCTCTCATAGACTCTTCTAGCTTAGACTCCTCTCTCTGTAAGATTAGTTACTCAGTATCTCTGTTAGAATATAAACTCCATGAGGGCAGAGATTTGTTCACCAATAGTTCCAAGAACATAGAGCCTGTTCCTAGTATATGCACTTGGCTGAAAAAGTATCTGTTGAATGAATTTCAGTGTTGGCAGTTGGGAAGTGGGGAAGTTTTCTTTTTCACTTCATTCTCTTGTGTTTTCTTTTCTCCTTGCTCTCCTGTTTGTTAAGGTCTGTACTAAGTATGTGAGATTTTTTACAAATCCAATCTGACTTCAAAATTACTTAGAGTTTTTTTTTTATTAATTTCAAAAAAGTGAAGCACTGCTGTGGGCAACGTATCAAGCCAGGAAGTAAGGAAAAGACAAGGACCTTGTCTTTCAGGTGTTTACAGTTCAATAAAGGAAATAAAAATATTCATAAGTTACTATAATTTGGGGTATTATGAGATACGTGATTGAAAAAAAGTATATAATCCTATTGTTATCTAGGAGGTTGTTATAGCAATGTGTACCTATACAAAAAGTCACAGCACTGTACACTTAAGATTGCAAACTCTATCTTATATTGAGGTATAATTGATATATCTTAACTTAAAAAAAGAGACACTGATTAAGGGCTCTGAGGAAGAGAGAGTTTATAACAAAGAGAAAGCCTCAACTCATTAGTACCTTGTCTAATTAGGCCATCAGTTGCCAAGATTTAATCTAGATTTGAATGATATTAAAGTCTTGACACTAAAATAAACATTATGTTTTGCCATGCATGTGCTTACTGTTTTTGTTTGAACTGCCCAATATTTAATTTTAAATGATGATCCACCATAATTTTAGGTAAATATAGAACAAATATCCCCATTGACTGGCCTTCCCCTGGCCAGTTGTCATGCAGGCAAGTAAAATCACCAATATCCTTAGTAATTCTGAAGGTGGAGAGCTTCCTAGAACTTACAGGTCTTAGCAAAAAGAGCCACCCCAGCAGCTAATATCTTGGAAGCCCAGAGCATAGCCCCCACCTGGGACTGATGGCCAGCTGTCAGGCCTGAGTGACTGACTGTCCATTGGCTGGGTCCCCGCAGGTGGTGGCAACATTGATGGAGGATGATGGATGACTCTGACACAGCCCCACCCCACCCACTCACCCATATGCATGACAGAAGGGCTCCCAGCCTAGATGCCCAGGCTGACAATGCCTCCAAGTAGGCATTTAGATGTGTAAAAGCAATGCATTCAGATCCAGCAGTGATTCAGCTACAAATATGGAGGCGTTTAATGAGTTGCTAATGTGAAAATAATTTTCTTTTCTGATTTTTGAATTGTAGGAATGAAGACATGTAGAGGGAAGTCATACAACTGGTAATGATTCTGCTGAGAAAAGAAAGTAGCTTTCAGGAAATGTAAAAGAAGTGGACCCACCCAGGTCAGAGGTTGATAAGAGCTTATTGATACATCATTCCTTTATTTTTCTTCTATTTCCTCTTTCTTCTCACCCAACCTGCCTTGCTCTGCTCATGTGTTTTCATAAGCCTCCTCCCACTTCTTCTCTCCATCTGAGCTGAATTCTCAACACCCCTTTGGTGGATTTTTTTCTCCCTTCCTTTCTCCATCATTCCTTCCTTCCCTTCTCTTCTCCTCTGCTCCCTTCTCTGTCCTCTCCCTATCTCTTAATCCCTTTCACACAAGTTATTTTTTTCCTTCCCTAATTCCTTTCTATATTTCATCATCATTGTTGCAAGGATTTCAGGGGAAGTGTATACTTAGAAATAAAAATCAGGAAATTTGAAGAATAAAAGGAAAGCAAGGAAAACTAAGGAAGGACTTTTTTTCCCCAACCTAAAAGCCACCTTGGGAAATGAGAGGATTAGTTACTCAGTATAGTGCTTTCTGCTGTCTACCTGGAAGACCTGAGGGGTAGGCCACTTCAG
>CAUYRT010077548.1:0-63293 GCA_963574885.1 Lepilemur ruficaudatus
AGTTAGTTAGAGAACTGTTCACCATTATCTCAGGGTAAATTTTTTTTTTTTCTTTTGAGACAGAGTCTTACTCTGTTGCCCAGGCTACAGTGCCGTGGCATCAGCCTAGCTCACAGCAACCTCAAACTCTTGGGCTCAAGCGAACCTTCTGCCTCAGCCTCTCGAGTAGCTGGGACTAAAGGCATGCGCCACCATGCCCGGCTAATTTTTTTAATATACATTTTTTTTTTCAGTTGGCCGATTAATTTGTTTCTATTTTTAGTAGAGACAGGATCTAGCTCTTGCTCAGGCTGGTTTCGAACTCCTGACCTTGAGCGATCCACCCACCTTGGCCTCTCAGAGTACTAGGATTACTGACATGAGCCACGGGGCCCAGCATAGTTTCTGTTCTGAATCTAGCTCAGAAAGTATCCTTGGACAAATTATTTCCTCTCTTTGAGGCTCAGTTTTTTCATGTGGAAAACAAGAGGCTAAACTGTTTGACTAGGTGATCTCTAAGGTATTGCCAGCTTTAATACCCTGTGTATTGTGGGAAACTTTAGAATTTTATATGTGGCTCTTGAATTAGTCTTGAAAGTCCCTATGAAATGCACTGAGGATTCAAGCAAAAGTAATGGAAAGTTTTGGGAAGGCATCAATACCTACATGTGGATACTTCATGTATTCTGTGATAGGAAAAATGTCTTTATGTCATATTGTATTTGAGACTTAGTTGATGATCCTGTTAAATTTTGACTTCTTACCATGATTAGGCTGCCCATTCTGAACCAGCCAATGATCATGTCTCCATGGTGCATTGGTGCCTTTGGGGAAGGCAAATCACTGAGATTAGGACTTTATTATTTATAATGTTTGTATCATGGACCTACAGACTCTGGCAACCACAAGAACAGACCACAAAAGCCTGACCCTGGTTTAGTTCTGACATCAGCCTAGCTGGCCAGTGGCAGTCAGAGAGGAAAAATCACTTCATTTTCAACACACTTGCATGCACATACACACCCCTACATACACACAGATTAACCCACATATTTGGCAACAAGTTAAGCTTTTCAACCCCTTCAGTTGTATTTGTTTTATGAAGGCTTAACTTTATCCATGGTTTTATAATTGTGGAGAGCAGAGCTTCAGTGTTTTGAAGATTCATTTCTAATGCTTTTGCAAAGGCCAGTGGAAAGAAAATAGGGATTTGCTTGAATTTTAGAGAGAGTAGGGCATTTGAGAATTGATGAATTGGGACATAAGATCCCTAACTCTCTCTGAATTGTGGAGTAGTATGTAAGTGTGGCCATCTTTATTTCCTATCTTAAGGGACCTGGCAGTCTCTTGATGAGAAGGCATACCAGAGATGGTTCGGGAAGTAAATGACACCACCGTAGGCCAGGAGATGCTATGAGCTGGCCCTGAGCGGCAAGGTTGTGTGTGCTTTCAGCAGGCTAAATTATGCCTGCATCTTCTGGGCTGAGCAGAGTGTCTGGCACACAAAGGCCTCAATGGACAGTGCTGAGTACAACAGACCTGGCACAACCATCTCTCATGGTTCTATTTACGCTGTGTTGAAGCATTACTAAACCCTGCTAAGCCCTGGACTGGGAACTCTATGAATGCAGGGCCCAACTTGTTCATCTCAGTGTCCCCTGTATCTGGCCCAAGCCGTCCCTAGGAATGGATAAATTCATGGGCACTCCCGAGGACCCAGTGTTCCAAAGACCGCAGACTCCCTGAGGGCTGGGGTTAGTCCGCTGGGGCTTCATAGGTAACAGGGAACCCAAAAGATGAGGCAGAAGAAGGTAAGAGGGAGACATCAGGAGCATGAGGGAGGTCAAGTGCCTTTTCCTGGCAAGAATGGTCAGCTTTTTGTATCTGAACATCTGCATGAGTTTTCTCTTGCTGCAAAGTGCCACAAATTTAGTAGCTTAAAATAGTGCCCCTTTGTTATTACACAGTTTCCATGCATCAGGAGACTGGGCACAGTGCGGCTGGGTCCTCTGTGCAGAGTCTCATATGGCTGAAATCAAGCCATCAGCCAGGCTGCATTCTCATCTGGATTGGGGTCCTCTTCCAGGTTGCTGGCAGACTGCAGTTCTTTGTGGTTGTGGGGTGAGGTCTGTCAGCCTAGGGATGTTCTCAGCTCCTAGAAGCTTTTGGAAAGATAATAGCAGGCAGTATGCATATGCCAAGCACTTTATATAGATTATTTTATTTAATCCTCTAAACCAAGGGTCAGCAAACTTTTTCTTAAAGTATCCAATAGTACATATTTTAGGCTTTGCAGGTTAAGAGGCAACATTGAGGCTATTGTGTAGGTACTTAATATAACCATTTAAAGTGTGAACATTTAAAATGTAAAAGCTATTCTTAGCCTACAGGCTGCTTGAGGAAAAAAAAAAAAGATTAGCTGAATTTAGCCTATGGGTTATAGTTTGCTGATTCCCTGTTCTGAACAATCCCATTATGCTGAAGGTGATAATATCCCCACTGGAGAGATGGGTGAATGAGATAGGGGCTTTTAGGTTACTTGCCTGATGCTCTCAGCACCCGAGTGGGTCTGATTCTGATTCCCAGATAGGATTCTTCAAGGCCTGATCAGGGCCCGCATGTGAGGAAATTATCTTACCTCCCCGCAGCCAGTTGCTAACTCCCTGTCTTTCTATCAAGACCCCACATGGGCAACAGGGCCAAAAAGATGGGAAGTCAGTCAGTTGGCCACACGCGGCTTGTGCGGTCTGGGGCCAGTCATTCTGTCTGCGAGTGTGTCCCAGCCTCCTGAGCAGGTGAAGGATTGTGAAGGAGCTGCTCTCAGCCCCTGGGCAGTCTGGCCACAGGCTGTCAGGGTGCTCCTGAGCAGAAAGGCTTGGCTTCACCAGAACAGCCCTGCATCTAATCACTGATATCAACATCGGAATCACCTGAGGAGCTTTAAGAAAAACTCATTCTTGGGCTTCGCCCCTAAAAATTCAATTCAGTGGGTCTCGAGTGGATCTAGGAATCAGAAGTCATTTGAAACCTTATAGGCTATTCTAATGCAGGGCCAGATTTGGAATCCACTAAAGAGAACAGAGTTTCCCAAAAAGTCCACTCTGGTGATAAGAATCATCTGGGATGCTTCTCAAACTTGGAGCCACCCAGGCCCCTGCCCAGGTGGTAGTTGCAATCAAGGATGGTTGGGATATATTGGAAATCTTTTCTTCCAATCTCCTTCTATTTGGCTATAGGCAGCTGGCCTTCTCAGAGATGTGGTCCGTGAGCCTGGGTGAGTTCTGGATAGCTATACGGTTAACAAGCACCCTGGGTGACGCTGGTGTTCTCCAAAATGTGGGAATCACTGGGATGAACAAACTAAGTAAGTGCACCTGGCCATCAGGTGAGCTCAGAGATCACCTCTAGCAATCACTTAATTAGAGTATAATGACATTTAATCCAATTCAGACAGTAGGTGTTAGAAATTGCAAAGGTCTTTTAAATTTTGCAACACTGACCCCAAACACTGTACACAAATAGTTCAGATTCCAGCTAGAGGGCATTATTCATGCTAGAATCGGAGCAGCTGGTGGCTCTGTTTCCAGGTACCTCTCAGGAGACCTTCACTCTAAGCATTAAGGCAGTTTAACTTAGGAGTCTCTATTCTATGCATGGCTGCATGTTTCTTCCCCTGGGAGCTCTGTTCTAGGCAGGAATTGTATGAACCAGTCCCAAGTTTCACCTTGACCAAGGTCATCATGAAAGCCAAGATTTCTTTGCTCCTTCTCAGTGGCCTTGGTTGTGGTATGGTGCAGTGGTTTGTATATGTTTTAAAATCATAGTCCCTTTGAAATCTAATGAAATATACAGAACTTAGTGCCCTGAAAAATGCTTAGAGAATTTTATAAAAATTTCAGGGGATTTATGGAGCCCCTAAATCATTTATGGAACCCCTTCCTTAGACTCCAGGTAATGACCCCCAAATGTAGCAGAAAGTTTTAGGAGGGGAAGAGAGGGAGCCTGTGTTTGAAAACAGTTAGTGTGTCTGTCAATGCTTGACAAGCCGTATATTTTCAAGTTTGTTTCTAAATCTGTGAAGTGACAGTGCTAATATCATACTCTTTGTATCTGCAGGATAGTTGTGAAAAACAAAATATATCATGGACATGCAAGCATCTGGAAGCATTGAAAAGGCTATTTTGACATGCAAGGTCCTGTTATAAGGTTAAATTTTTTTTTTTCTGGTCCTAAGGCATTGGAGTTTTTCTCGATCTTATAACACCTTGTGTATATATAATCAAACATTTGAAAGAGCATCAAAGACAGAATATTTCTCAATGATTGGATGGAATTTTACAAATATTATTGAGTCCTTCACTGGTCTTTACTACCCCTGCTGATTATTTGAAACACTTAACCCTTCTCTAGGTATTGGCTCAGGTGTTACCGCCTGTGATAAGCCTTCCCCAGTGTGTCCTCTTTCCATCCGAGCTGACTTATCGCTCAATACGTACATCTGCAGGACCTTGATAGCATGACCTTGAAACCACCTGTTCCCTCAAGTGTCCCCTCCCCAGCTGTGGGCACCCTGAAGTCAGTGAGGGTGACCTACTTACCTTCAGGCCCCCAATCCTAGCATGGAACAGAACAGTCTGTTAAATGAAAGGATAGATATGTGAGCATGAAGCGCTATACTTGTTGCTTGAGGTGACTATAACAAAGGCCCTGTCCTCAAAAGTTTTATTCAGAGGAGGAAGCTGTCATAAGAGACACACACACGAGAACTGTGGTGTTTAAAGACTTTGTACGGTCTCAGTTCTGGTGGGGACATCAGGGCAGGCTTCTGCGTGGGAGGTAATTCTTGAAATAGCCTTGGAAGATGATTGTATCCCAGGGGGGCTGCATTGAAAAAGAGAAGGAAAGCTGAGAGCAGAGACACAGAAGGGAGAGAAATGTGGCCATGTCCAGGTAGCAGCCTTCGGTCACCTTGCCTGGCACATAGGTCTCGTGTATGGGCGAAGCAGGAGCCACAGCGAGGAAAAAGCAATGCACAGAAATGCAGGGGAGGCTCACTGCCAGCTGGGGATTTGCACTCACTGGGGAGCCAGGAAGGTTTGAGTGGTGTGACCAGGACGGAGGGAGGCATGGGGAATCAGAGTGGCACAACTTGGCCACTAAGAGAGCAACTGTGAATGCTTTATAACTTTCAATGGTACAGGATACTAATTATTTAGTTTTATGTGTTTGCTGAGCACCTACTATGTGCTAAGATGTTCTAGAAACTTAAACTGTATCAGTGAGCCAATAAATGTTCTCTGCCCTTGGGAAGCTTCTATCCCAGCAGGGATAAGAGCAAGACACAGATAATAAACAACAGAAATAGCAAATTATATATATATATGTATGCATGTGTGTGTGTGTAAATAATATAATAGGTTAAATAAAAAATGAAAAGGGAAAAAACCCTGAAAAGGTAAAGCAGGGGAGACTGAGTTTCAGGTAGGCCCGATTGTGGAGATATTGAGCAAAGACTTAAAGGAAGTGAGGGATGTGCTCTGTGCTACCTGGGTTGGATGTTTCCAGCAGAGGCAACACCTGTGCAAAGGCCTGGCTGTTTAGGGAAAGGTCAGCGGTATTGGGAGCCGGGCAAATCAAACAGAGCTTGTAGGCCACGGGCAGAATATCGGCTTTTCCTTTGGGTGGAATGGGAGCCACTGCAGGGATTTGAGCAGAGGAGTGGCGTGATTCGACTTACGTTCTGATAGGACCATTCTGTCTCTTGGGTTGAGAATAGGTTCTAGGGAACAAGGGCAGTACTGGGAGGCCAGTTTGGAGGCTACTGCAGCCATGCAGCTGAGAGCTGGTGGCTACAGAAGGAGGTGAGAAGTAGTAGGATTGGAGTGGGTGTGCTTTGAAGGTGGAGCTGACAGCTTTCCTGGTGTATTACATCTGCAGTGCCTTGGCTGAGTTGAGAGGGTTTGAGAGGAGGTGACCAGTCATGCACTTCAGAACATTCCATTTGCCTTGTCTTCTGGCATCCAGTGGAAATGTGACGCAGACAGCGGGATACCCAAGTCTGGGGTTTGGGAAAAGGTCTGACTGGAGAAATGCGCTTAGGATTGTTAGTATACAGCTAGCCTTTCTTTTCTTTTCTTTTTTTTTTTTTTGAGACAAAGTCTCACTCTGTTGCCTGGGCTAGAAGGCCGTGGCGTCAGCCTAGCTCACAGCAACCTCAAACTCCTGGGCTCAAGCAATCTTTCTGCCTCAGCCTCCCAGAGTGCTAGGATTACAGGTGTGAGCTACTGTGCCCAGCCCTACAGCTAGCCTTTTAAGCCAGGGGATGTTAAGATGTCCAAGGGAAGAGACAGGATGAGCAAAGTAAACTGAGAAGAAAAGGCCAGTGTCTAGTGTCTGGAAGCAAAATGAAGGCAGTGTGGAAGGAGCATGGAAGAGACTAGTGAGATGTTTACCAAACCAGGCCCATTTTGACTTGGACACGTAACTAGACTACATTTCTCACCCTCCCTGAAGTTAGGTGCATCCATGTGATGGAATTCTGGACAGTGCGATGTGGGTGGAAGTGATCTGTGCCACCTCCAGGCCTGGCCCATGAGATCTCTGGCACTTTTAAAGCAGTGGAGGACACCATGGCCCTGGGGAATGGCGGAGCCTCCAGGAGGGAGGATCTGGTCCCCGAATGACTGTGTGGGGTAGTACCCCCCTCCCAAATTGGAATGTGTCATGGGTAAGAAATAAACATTTATTATTTTAAGCCACTGAGATTTGGGAGTTGGTTATCACAGGAGTAAGTATACTCTGACAAAGATAGAGAATGATCAAGTGCTGCTATAAGTCAAGGAAGACGAGGACTGAGAGAGGATCACTGGATGTAACAACCTTGAGAAGTGTAGTTCAGGGAAGGGTGAATGGAAGTCTTCTTGAAGTTGGTCAGTAGAAAATGAGAGGAGATAAATGGAGAGTCAGGATTCACCCTCTTCCAAGGAGCAAGGCTGCAAAGGAGCACAAAGAAACAGGATGCTAGCTGATGGGGAAGAGGGCCCAAGAGGAGGTGTGGGGTTTTTGCCGTTGTTGTTTAAGATGGGAGAAATAAGCACACCCTGTGCCATTTGTTGGTGGAAAATGTTAGCTCTTTTCTTGCGACCATGGTGCAATTTGGTGCCTGGCCCGTGCCTCTGCTCCTCACCTGGGATAGTTATTTGTTTCCGCCTGAATGGCAAATGATATCGTTTTGAAAGGCCTCTTGGTGCCTGATTGATTTGTTAGGGAGCCTGACAGCCTTAATGGACTTTTCTGACAAGACAATGGCTTCTCCTGGCAGTGTTTGTCTTGGAGAGATTCCAGGGACGGTAATGAGTGGAGTTATGAACAATGACAGAGGAGGAGGAGGAAGAGGAAGAAGAGAAGGCGAAGGCTGGAAAGATTTTACTTAAGGTGGAAGCTGGAGCATGGGAAAAAATTAACTCCAAGGTTCCACCTAATTGCCAGACGCCAGAGGAAGGAACAAAGGTGCAGGAGAACTGTGTCTCTTGGGGTCATGATTAAGAGGAGGCAGCTAGGACCACGCCATGAGGAGACATCCGCTTGCAATTAATGTCTCTGGATCTCCCTTTCCTTCTGCTCCCCATTTTCCAAAGAAGAAGTGTTCTTGGGATGCAGCATGGCATGTGAGAAAGGCTCTACATTAAATTCCTGCTTCACACTTTCTGCCTGTGTGATCTTCAATAAGTCTCAACTTTTCAAATCTTTGATCACTCTTCCTGGAATGTCAAAACAATAATTATGAAATAGCGTATGGCATGCAGAAGGTGTTCACAAATGGTAGTTGTCGTTTTCCACTGGAGCCGTCCAAGAAGATGGGGCGGCCTTGAGAGACAGGGCGGGGCGCTGCCCAGAGGCTGAGACTCTGGAGCCAGGCTGCGTGGGTTATCACCTGTTCCCTTCTCTCCGGACTTGCGCAAGTCACGTACCCTCTCTCTGTGCCTCATCTCATCATCTGTAAAGTGAGGGTAATCACAATACCTACCTTGCAGACTCGAGGGGAGTATTAATGAATAAATACTCATAAAATTCTTAGTGTCAGCCACACGTCTTCTCAGTAGGCTAGCTATTGGAATTACGTGCGTGTGTATGTATATGTGTGTATATGTGTGTCAATTTGGGAAAAGGCAAGTCCTGCACTGGTTGGTTGTAAAAGAAAGACTTTACTGTCCAGGACAGATCTTGGGAGTAGGGAGTGGGATCTGGAACTAACAGTGACAGTGGGATGCTCAGCCTGTCACTCCGAGTATGCCCATATGCCCCTTTCCTAGAGAAGTGGATGTGCTGAGGGTAACCAGCCCCTGTCTGAAGGGCAAAATGAGCCACCTTGCTGTCCTTATAGTTGCTTAGGGTCTTATTACCCTAGTCACTGCCCCCTCAGGCAGCCAGATGGCAGTGGTGGCTGTGATTGGTCAGGCCTGTCTGTCCCTCATTCTGGTTATATGAGGTTCTTGGGAAGGGACTGGCAATCCCTAATGCCAATACATTGATGGACCTTATGACATTACTGACCTGCTAATGATTCTTAGGGGGTTCGAAATATAAAAAGGAGTGGGAAAGTCAACAGGGAGTGGGGAAGTGGAGACAAGGTGGAAGAGTGAGGCTTATAAGAAGAGAAAAGGCATTTTCTGTAAGTTGTGGCCTTTGTCCTATCCATGAGGAGGTAAAATTTATTTGCATCTCAAAGTTGAGGAAATTGAAAGTCAGAGAGGTTAACCAACTTGCTCATGATCACACAGCATCCAAAGTGGTTTGCTGAGATCTGACACCCAAATCCTATGGGTTTTATTTCTTTATCATTATACCTATGTGGGGTTCAACTCAATTCAAATGCTTATTGAGCTCACATAGAGTCCTCAGCGCTGGAAGGGAGGCATAGTTGCACAGAGGCAGAAGGTGGTGCCTGTGAGGCATGTGCAAAGCGGACAAGAAGGCAAGACAGCTATGCATGAAGCACCTGAACATGTGATAAGTGTTCAAGATTGAATTAGCCAAGCTTTGAAATAGGAGTTCAGAGAAAGGCGATTTCCGGGTGCTGCATGGGTCACAAAAGGTGGGGATACAGGAACAATGTTAAACTAGGGCCAAAGAGTGGACAGCGTTGGGAAAGCCACAGAGAAGGTGAGGAGGGTTGAGGATTGAGTGTAGTTGCTGTTTGGACTTGACCCCACACACAGCCACCTTCTGTGTATGTTCACAATTGCGGTTCTCAGTCAATAAGCCCACCAGTCAAAACACCACCTTCCACTACTGCATGATGATTGAGCACCTACTGTGTGCAGGCACCATGTCTGGGACTGGAGGCCAGAGGGAGTAAGGCAAGGTTCTGCCCTAAAGAGCTTTTACTCCTTTATCCATGCAAACAGCCCTGCCTCCTGAGGCTCAAAACCGGCTGCGGCAGTGTGGGTGGAGCACACGTGGGCAGCAGGCTCCTATGTGCACACACGGGAGCAAGCATTGTGCCCCTGAAGGCTGGGAGCTCCATCGTCTCCTCTATCCCCAAAGAAAACACACAGGCATGTGAAGGAGCAAGGGATTTTATTATAGATACAACCTTGAATCCATTCCTATTTAAAAAAATAAAAAGGAAATCATTCACAAACTTCAGAACATTCGCTTTTATCAGTAACAAATTACTGCCTGTGGAAATACTGCTGCTGAGATCCAGAGCTGTAAACAACTTTAAATTAGTCTGTCCATGGGGGCTGGAGGGCGTATTATCTGGCAGTGGAGTAGGGGAGTTAGAGAGGCAGGACGCAGCCCAGAGGGAGAGTTTCTCCTTCTCCAGAGTGCAGACCTGCTCTCAGCAGGAGGCAGAGGCATGGGGAGAAGGACACGTCTCCTGCAGACTGGGCTGGCCCTGCAGAGCCCCTCTGCTTGGCTTCCCCTGGCTTGGGAGCAGAGGCCAGGGCAGAGGTTAAGGAAGAGTGGCAGGCCAGGGATTTGACAAAGTGGCCTTAAAGGAACTGATCAAGTAATCGCAGCCCCAGCCGGCAGGAAAATGAGCTTGAAGTGCTCCAGGCGGGCTCTGGCTTTGTTAATACCAGTCTGCTCTTATCAAATATGAGGACACCTGACACGTGAAAACCAAACACAGCTCTTATCTTCCAGACCTAAATTAGCTCCCAAACCAACTCTTCAGGGCTTCCTCTTTTAAATAATGAAGTATCTGATAAATGTGCTGCCAAGTGGATTTGGAGCAGCCAAAGAGAGAGGCTGAGACCAGGTTTAAAATCTCCTAGCGAAGCTTCCCACAGACTCTCTAGGGAGACATTTGTATTTGGCCTGTTAGAATCTCTGGTTAGGGAGGGTTTGGTGGTTTTTCTCTCTTGAGTGCTGCAGTGCTGTCCAGAGTCCTTGCAGATAATGCTCAGCAGTTAGTAGACACCTGCCTGAAATGGCAGATGTGGAATCCACAACACAGCTCTGGCCACCTGCCTGAGCCAGGAATTCCTGCTCCCAGGAGGGATCAGAAGCTGCCCTGGCCTGAGTGGTAGATTAAGCAGTTGCCATGGCTCCCTCTTTCTCCTGTATTCCTTCCTTTTACCCATCCAGATGCTCACGGTGTGCCGGAGCCCTGCAAGGTGAGGGTGGATGGTCAGGGAGATTCTGAGAACTTTCTTTAGATCTTCCTTAACCTCCCATTTCTGCATCACAACTGACCCATCATGTTTCATCAGAATATGACCCATTTCTAAATTCTAAGGTGCCTGTGTTTTACCTAATAAGCTAATAAACAGCGGAGAAGAGCTTTGACAATAGGTCCACGAGGGCCTTCCTCCCGAGAATGTTTGTATTTTATAATGAGTTAGTGCAATAGAAAGTGTCCCAGAATTGCCAAGTAAATCTTAATAAAAACTTCCCCTCTCTAAATGCCAATTCTTTAATTTGTAAGAGAAAGGAGTTGGTCTAAATGATTCAGCCTTCCCATTCTATAATTATATTTCTAGTTGTAATGGCAAACTTTCAGACATCAGAGAAAACTTTCTGTGACCTTTAACTCAAAGTGCACTTTTGACTTACCCTTTTTGTCTTCCATTGTCTTTAAATGGGGATAATAATAATATTGCTTCCTCAGGACATTGTTTTCAAAGTTAAATAAGATGACATTTGTGGAAATGCTCCACAAATTCAAAAGTTCCAAACACCTGTGAGGATTGACATTGATGATGGTTTTTAAAATAATCATGACCAGCCGAGAACAGGGTAAACAGAGCATCCTGTGCTTGGTGAACATCCTCTTGCATACATCTTGACACACTTGTTTGATTGTTGCATAGGATAGATTCGTAGGAGTTGAATTGCTGGGTCAGATGTATACGCTGTTAGTGGTGTTATTGGCGCCCAGTGTAGAGCTGGCTCCAAAAAAGGAACTGGCTTATCAGCAATTAAGAAAACAATCGTTCTCCCCTGTTTTGCCAATTTGACAAGCAACGTTGATGCCACATTTTATTTTGCATTTTGTTGGTGATGGAGTGTGTAAGTTTCTTGTTCTATAAATTTCATTCATGTACATTTATAATTGAAGTGATTACAGCTTCCCTATTAAAATGCAAAGTGTATATCTAAATTGTTCTTTTAATAGTAACACGTCTGCCATATTTTTGTAAAAAATATTATTTCCTTTTTGTGCTTTTAAATTTTGATTAGCTTGTTTAGGAATAAATTTTAAGCTGTATTAATCTAATTTTTACTCTTTTCTTTTGTATTTTATTACTTTTTGTTGCAAACGAAAAGAAACATGTTCTCCAACCAAAAATCTAAACAATGCTAGCATAATTTTTTCCAAGGTTATAGATGGATCATTTTTATTTTTATTTATTTTTTTTATTTCAAAATATTAAGGGGGTACAAATGTTTTAGGTTACATGGGTCACCTCTGCAATGCTTGAGTCCTGGCTATAAATGTGCCTGTCACCCTAATAGTTTTCATATTATCCATTAGGTTGGTTTATTCCCCTCCCCTCCTCGCCCCCATTCCCTGGCCAACCTCCACTGAGTTGCACTTCCCTCTGTGCACATGTGTGCTCTTCAGGTAGTTCCAGTTGAATAGTGAGTACATGTGGTGTTTGTTTTTCCATTCTTGGAGTACTTCACTTAGAGAAGGGTCTCTAGTTCCATCCAGATAATTGCAAAAGGTATTATTTCATCATTTTTATGACTGAGTAGTACTACATGATATGCATATACCACATTTTGTTAATCCACTCATGAACTGATGGGCACTTGGGTTGATTCTACACCTTTGTGATTGTGAATTGTGCTGCAATAAACATTCAAGTGCAGGTGTCTTTTTGAGGAAATATTTTCTTTTCCTTTGGGTAAATACTCAATAGTGGGATTGCTGGATCAAATGGTAGGTCTACTTTTAGTTCTTTGAGGAATCTCCATACTTCTTTCTATAGAGGTTGTATTAATTTGCAGTCCCACCAATAGTGTATAAGCATTTATGGATTATTTTTAAATTTTTTAATCTGTTGAAATTTGTTTTGATGTAGGTTTGTAGGCTCTAACTTACATACTTCCTTTTTTTTTTTTTTTTTTTTTGTTTTTGAGACAAGGTCTTACTCTGTCATCCAGGCTGAAGTGCAGTGATGTGATCATAACTCCAACCTCCTGGGTTCAATCAATCTTCCTGCCTCAACCTGGAGTACAGGCATGTGCCACCATGTCCAGCTAATTTTTTTTTTTTTTCTAGAGATGGGCTCTCACTAGGTCTCGAACTGATCTCAAACTTCTGGTCTCAGGAGATCCTCCTGCCTCAGCCTCCCAAAGTGCAGGGATTACAGACATGAGCCACTTGCCCAGCCTTAATTTCTTTTTAGTAAAAATAGTCCACTAGTTGTCTCAAAAAAATTTTATCAATCCTCAATTTAACAAATTTAGTTGGCTATGTCTAGGAAAAGAGTTTTTTCCCATTTTATTTCTTTTTATGGAATACAATAAGATCTTTTAATCTTACAGCTATTTTTTTCTCTTATTTTAGGTAAGGAAAATTGACTATATCTTTGTTTACTGATTCTATTCTACACAAATCCAGATAATCTAGGATCTCTAAGCACTCTGAGGTTGTTATTTATTGCTTTGGCATTGTCCTGCCTTTTTAGACATCTTCTCATTTTATTTTTTTCATCACTGACTCAGTTTTCTAGTGTTCATTTTGCATTTGTGTGCTGCCAATGCAAAGTTTAATTCTGATGCTGCATTTTGGGGTTCTGTTGCATTACTTTTTATTTCACTTACCTTTTTTAGTTCATTCTGTTGTTTTTTTTAATGTTATTTGTGTTTTGACCTAGTTCTGCCATATAAAGGCCCTGTGACTTTGAATGGGTTGTGTAACTTCTCTGTACTTCTCAGAGGGTAACTGGGAGAACAAAATGAGTAATGCTCATAAGGTGCTGCAACATGCCTGGCATGTAGGAAGGGCTCAGTAAAGCTTCCCCATTGTTATTTGATATGAATACACCACCACCATCACTTCCTGGTTATTATGTAGTCCAAAAAGACACAGTGGGTAGAAAATGGCAATTCCCAGTTTGAAGTTCCCCCAGGTTTCTTCACATCTTTGCCACACCGTAGCACCTTCCCATAAGCACTGTTTACTTAGGATAAAAGATGTCATTGCCATTCCATCTACTTCACACCCACCTTGCTCTCAGACTTTTGAAACCTGGGGACTCCAACTATCTACAGAATCAGAAGCCATGGTGTATGTGTCGTGATTGTCAGCAGGGTGGAGAGCTGCGGAGGGTGCTGGGACAGTGTTCCGGCCACTCAAACCAGGCTCCATTCAGTAGAGGAAAGACAACTCGTTATTTGGGTAGGTATTGAATTTGCACGTCTGGGTCTGGGAAGACAGAGAATGGGACTCCAGTCCCTCATGCTTTCAGGTCAGCACAGGCACCTCCTTTCAGCTACATGGCTTTGGTGGCCATTGATAGATTTTTTTCATTTTCATTTCATTGGTGGGAGACAACACTCTCCTCTCAATTTTGGAAGTAAGTCAACTGCCAGGGACAGATTTTGGTGCTTTGGGGCATGGTGGTCCACCCTATTGCTTTATACATACCTGCATGGGGTGCCGAGGGAGGCCGCAGCAGCTGCTGCTAGGCGGGAGCTTTGTGAGGCAGATGTAGATCCCTGTTGAAGCACAGCACTGACTGTACTGTTGCCTGAAGCTGCAGGTCCCAGGCTGAGAGTGCAGAGCACTCTGACACCCAATGTCTGAGGAGGTACATCCCTGTGCACCACTCTTCCTATGGGGTGGAAGCTGGAGAAGACAGGTAGCATAAAGAGACAGGCACAATGACAGGGAATGCATTTGGTTCAGGTGCTGGCAGAAGAGGGCTTTTCCACGGTTCAGCTTTGAAGTGTGTCTATGTTACAGCCTTAATTAATTGAGTTCTCACTACAAGCTTAGCTTTCAAGGACATTTCTAAGCACTCACAGGGCTGCAAATCAGAGGCCATTCAGGTGCTCATGCGTTCACTCCCTTATTCATGTGCATTGAGCTCCTGCCATGTACTAAGTGCTGAGCTTACAGTGTTGAGCAAGACAGAGACTTCCCTGTCTCTGCTGAGAAAATCTACTTTTCATTCCATCATTCCTGGACCCCCCCTGTCACCCTCATTTGTTAAGAGCCTTTTGTGCATCACTACATCTGTGCAATGACTTTGTGAGGTTGTTGCCAGTGTCGCCATTTCACAGACGAGGAATTGAGGGACAAGAAACTTGCTGTTTGTGTTGGGCAAGGGCCGGGATTTCACTGTCTGTTCCCCTGACTCTAAAGCCCTTAGCTCATGCTTCCTGAGATCACCATCCTCACATCCCATGAATGATCACAATGTGTTTGTGAGGATGTGACTCCTGAACCAGACACGGTGTTCCACAGCATAAAAGGGGCAGTAGCTGGGGCGTGCTATGGAAACACCTGGAAGTAGCACACACCTTTAGGCAGGTGTTTGGCACCAATGAACTAGCCAACCCCCATAATGCACACCCTACTATAAAAAAGCATTCACAAGTAGGGTACAGACTCCTGAAGTCTGAGAGCAGTTTTTTGTTTTTCTCTTGTAATCCTGAGGGAAATTATGTAATCGCCTGAGCTGAGATCATAGAAGCTCAAGGAAACGTCAAACTGCTTCGCTTTTGGTTGCATAATTCATTGCAGTGAAGCTACACTGTGTCCTGACCAGTCTTTGCACCGTTCCTGAGAGAAGCTATTTTCTTGGACATTTCATCTAGGAAAGATCTTGGTGGCCCCTGTCCATGCAGGAGGCTTGAGGGGGGAGGGTGTTTATAGAAACCTACAGGATGGACCCAGTTACAACTATTGGGAGGGAATGTGGGGGCAGGGAGAGGTTGCTAACAAATACCTAAACAGCCACACTAAATAACTCACCATTTCCTCAGCACTCCTGGAAGCTTTGAGTCTCCAACTCATAATATGTCCCGCTCCTCTCCTCCAAGTATTCTGTCAACAATGCACAGAGACTCTGCTTACTACATTAATGTGAGCATGATTTTTAAGAAAGGCTTTGTGGGCTTGGAGGGTGTCTGTGTTGGGGGGGGTCTCATCTACTGGACAGACAGAGCCAGGCTCCTGTGGAGGCTCAGGGTGGTGGAAAGGAAGGAGCTCTCAACCAGTGGTCAGGGGAATCAGGACCTCATCCTAGCTCTGCCCTCACTAGCAGTGTGGCTTTGATACAGCATTCCTTTTCTTGGCCTTAGTCTCCTTCTCATAAATTGAGCCCTTCAGATTAGATTATTTTAAAGGAACTTCCAGCTCTATTATTTAAGATCCATTCTAGGGTGAATAATCAGTTCTCAATTATCCGTGACCAATAGACACAAGGAGAGACCCTAACCCACCTGATATATGCTTAGTAATTCATATGAGTAAGTAGGTATATATTTATCCATTTAATCCCCTATAATAAAAAATTTTAGGTAGCTGTAATACTTTCAGTAGTAAAGTGGAATTGAATCATAGAACACATGTAATTTACTGGAAAGAAACTATACTTGGATAGTGAGAAATCTTCTACATGACCCACCCTTCAACCTATATGCCATTTCTTCCCCAGCCCTTGAAACTAGAACTTAATCTCCTGTGAATCAGTAAAGTGTGGGAAAAGAAAGAAATGGATGTTTTGCGGCTTCCAAGGGCCTGGTATTCACAATTTGAAGAGGATTTAAGGGGTTTTTTTTTTAAGTATAATTTTGACTGTGCTTGATTTTTCAATTCTCAGCATGCTTACTGATTTTTGACTCTAAACCTGCATAAATTTTTCCCTACATCATCTATATTAGACATGAGAGGAAGAAACTGGTGCCCAGGGATTAAGTCATCTGCCAGACATCACGGATCTAATGAGGAGCTAAGATTCAAATGCAGTTGTACCAAACGGTGGCTGCGCAAAGGCATGGACATTTGGTTCCTCGGGAGTGCTTGCTGTGAGCACTTTCCTGAATGAGCAGTCCTTTACACTTGGCTTTCTGATGCATTATGTTAATCATTTTTAGCAGAGATTTACCTCCTGGATTTGGTTTGGCTCAGTTCAGTGTAAAAATGAGTTCACAGTCCTAGCGGAGCAGGTGACTAATGATGGGAAGGCAGCCATCAGTGTCCCGTGTGTGGATGGAAAACCAGTTTGGGATTGGCATTTTTCATTTGCCACAGGTAATCCACAAGGCAATTAATCTGCATTAGATAATTACAAGTTAATTCTGTTGTACTGCTCTGAAATCAAGACTGTGCATATGTAAATAGAAAGCATATAGGCCATTTTCTGAGGACCACCCAAAGCCTCCCAGCCCAGAAAACTCCTTTGGCTAGGCTGAGTCCACCATGAGTCTCTCACTTGCTTGTGATTCCTCAGCGGCTCCTCACTGCCTTTCGGCTAAAGTCTAAATTCTAACATGACCCATAAAGCCCGCTATGGTCTGCGTTCTGCCTGCGTCTTTAGCCTCATCTTTCACAGGCCCTCCTCCCTCCCAGGACCTGTAACAAACTCACTTGATTGTTCTCAAGTAGGCCATGTTTATGTTCTCTCCAGATCTCACCACACACTGTCCCTTATGCCTGGAACATCCATCCCCTACCCTGAGACCCACCAGGCCTCTGGGATGCCCACCTGATGCCCCCTGCCTGGCTGTGTTCTCCCTCGCAGCCCCCTGCAGACTCTGCTGTCATTGTGGGCCCCTCTGCTGTAAGCCCCTTGAGGGGAAGACTCCTCCATCTTCCGACCACACCCGGGCTCCTTACGAAGCGTCTGGTCCCCAGGAGAAGCTTGACGGATGTTGGCAAATGAAAGAATCAATCATCAAGCAGCCAAACTTCAAATGGCCTCATAGCCATCGGCACTTTCCTTTCATTTTTAATACCAGAAGTAATATACGAATATATAACAATAAAGGAAAGAAAAGAAGCATCACAACACAGCTAAACTCCTCTCTTACTACCATTTTCAGTCCCGGGTTCCTGCATGTTGTATTCATGTGTCTACGTATCACCCAAAGAAAATACACAGAATTCTATGGAAATACCTATCTGCAGCTTGCTTTTTCGTACTTACAACATGTAAACTTAGTCCTGTAGTAGCACTCATGGCTCTAATTCATTCTTTTCCAGGTTTTCAGGAGTTCAGAGTGTACACGGAACCATTCAGTTAGTTACCCCCCTGCTGTCTCTCAACATTTGAGCACAATGTGATCCTGGAATCTCAACAGAGAGAGACTCTGGGAATCACATGATCTGATCCTCCCCCTAGTCTGGAGTCCCTCTTATCCCTGTGCAGATGTTACCCATACCCTCCTGGGCACTTAGAGGAACAGGATACTCAGTGTCAGAGAAATGAAGCCCTCATTATGATATTTCTCCCTATGTCAGGCCAAAATCTTCTTCGTTTCAACTCTCACTCTTCTTTCTTGGCATTGTCTTCCGGAACCTCGACCACGGAGTGTCCCTCCTCCCACCTCCATGCTTGCCCTGAATGTGTGATGGGAGCTGGCATGTCTCCCACTAACCATTCTTTCTAATCCTTTGTCAAATCTTTTGTGATTTGTTTTCTAGACCCCACTAACATCAGGGCACCTTCCTGCATGCACCTCAGTTTGGTAAATCCCGTCTTAAAGTGTCGCTCTTCGGATGGAATGATGGGATGCAGCACACCAGATATGGCCTAACCTGCCCTGGCTACTTTGGGATTGTCATCTCCCACAATCTAGTAACTATACTTCTGCTAATGTCACCTACTATCTGTATGGCCTTGGGCCCCAAGGAAAGAAAATGCAGGGCAAGTAGATTTGAATCAGACTGAAAATGGGCACTGTGATGGCGTGGGGTGAGGACTGTTTTCCTGGGATGCGGGACAGGGAAAGGGAAGGGAGCAGCAAGAGGATCCTGAGGGCCCCTGACAATGCCAGTGAGTGAGAGGACAGGTGCACAATCCCTTCACCTGGCCATTTGCTTGGTCGTTTGCTAGGCATTGCTGGAGGAAGCCAGTCCTGAAGAGGCTGGACACCCAGCCTGCCTGCTGGTTCTTATCAGAGCAAAGTAAGGGCACCTGGCCCCCAGGCCTGGGCAGAGACACAGGCCCAGAGCTGCCAGGGCATGGAGCAGGAGCTGTCTGCTGAAGAGCAGTTGTTGGTGGCCCAGAGTCTCTCCTTGGTGCTGTGTTCAGCAGGATGCCTGGTCTATTCTCATTCACCTAGTCTAGGTCTGAGCCTGTGATATGGAATGCAGGGCCCTTTGGAGTCTCACTTTCCTTCACAGGTCAGCATGGCCTAGAGTGCTGGCTTCAGTGAGGTTACAGCCCTGTGTCAGTAAGCACACTTTGGTTGCAGGCAACAGAAACAGACCAGGCTGACTAAAGCAGAAGAGGCTTTACTGGAAGGATATGAGAGAAGAAGGAGCTCACAGGCCCCAGAGGAGGTTGAAGACCCAGGTTTCATTTCTATCCTTGAGCCAATCCTTTCAAGATTCAGTGATATGAAAAGTTCAGTTGACCCTGCAGCCTGGTTTATACTTCTAATTTAAAATAAAGAGCAATGAGTGCAAGGTATCCCCAAGGCAAGCATGCTGTAATACCTCTGTCTTAGATACGGTTATCCAAGCCTCAGTTTCCTTATCTATAAAAACAGAAAAGAATGAATATGTTTACTTTGGAGGGCTTTTTTAAGTACCTAGCACAGAGTAGGTGATCAGTATTCTCCAGCTTCAAGATGTCCCAGGAGCTAGAGCCAGAGCTTACGTCATCTCCAGATAGCCTGGGCATAACACTCACTAGCTTGTCCAACTTTTTTCTGGCACATCCTCACTGCTTGCAGACCTTCAGTAAAGAATCTCCTAATTATTTAAATAGTATCTTCAAGGATTGCTTCCAGAGATCCAGGGAAAATTCCCACCCCAAGTGATTGCTCATGTGGCAGACAGCTTTGAGTACATGGAGAGTACAGCATGGGAAGAGAAATTCAATAATGGCATAATTTAATGAAAGCAATCTTTCTTTGTCTGAAGCCTTATCTGTTTTCTTACAGTTTGGAAAAACACAGATACCATATGTTTTTGAAGTCTTTATACAATGTAATAAAATTGGACTATTTGTTATATGTGCATTAGTCAGAATGCATCAAATTTTTATCAAGCAACCAAAATAACTAACACTTATGGATTGTGCATTGTGATGTAAATCTAGAGCAATGGGATAAATATTTTAGTAATTGCACTTAGGCCCTGCAATGACAGAGAACTTGACCCCCTGGTAGAAATAGGAGGTGGGCAGATTCTCTTTTATGCCTTTACTCTTACGTGGCTGGTAGGTTTGATGGTCAGAAAGTCTGTGGCTTGGCCTTCTGTCTTCCTCCTCTTGCCTTGACCTTTTTCCTTACTCTCCTCTTTGCTCCTCTTTGGCCATTTACCTTTGCCTCCTTTTCTTCTCCTTCCTCCTCTTCTCCTCCCCTTCATTCCCTCTCTCCTCCCCTGCTTTCTCCTACTCCTGCCTTGTGTGACAATGCCAGACTATCCCTGGCCTTCCAGGGATATGACAGGCTCTTTGTCTGGAATAAAACAATTTCCTTGGTAAAATGTAAAGAGCACATAGAACAGGCGGCAGATAACGTGTTCTTGGTCAAACACCCTTTAACTGTAGCAATTTATCTGGCCTTTTGTCCATGATAGTTGTCCCTGTGTAAGAGGCAGGAGAGGTTTTAGAGAAAAAAACATTGGATATGGAGTTGGAAAGGGATGGGAATCCCTGCTTGGCTTTCGACTAGCTGTGTAACCTTGGAAAAACCCGAGACTCATTGCTTATTTAAGAATTTAGCGGGATGCCAGGTATATAGTAAACATCCAGTAAATTGAGAGAGTTAGTAGAGCATAGTAATAATTGTGCACAAGTAACTTAACCTATCTGTGCCCCAGATTCCTTACTTTTTAATATCATGGTAATAGTGCCACTTTTCAAACTGTGGTGTTATAAGAGTAAATAAGCTAATTCACATAAAATGCTTAAAGCAGTGATTGGCATTTAGTATGTACTCAATGTGTCTTATCTAATAGATAGTAGGTATATCAGTCTGGGTTTGGTTAGGAAAATGGAAACCACTCTAGGTATTTCAAGCAGGAGGGGATTTCATAGAGGGAATTAGAGGATACAAGGTCTTTAGAGAAGCCAAGGGGATGAAGGAAACACCACTAGTATTGGGAAGTCAGGAATGGCAGCACTCATGTGGGTGCTGCTCAAGGCCCAGATGCCACTGACATCACTCTGCACCACCTGCCTTCTGCTGGAGGGCCTGCTGGCCGCCTGCCAGTGCTTCAGGAGCAACACAGCTCTGCTTCTCCTCCCCTGCAAACTTTTCCATGTGTGCCTCTCTGCTGTTACTCTTACAAAAATCAGAAAAGTTATCAGTTGCTGGTTAGAATTCTAGGAAATCTGGCTTCCAGGCTTTGAGCTCCTGTAATTCAAGGAAAGGCATAGAGAAGAGAAGGCGGTGTTGGATCACCCAAAATAGTCAGACAGAGTGAGGATGATACCGAGGGCTGATGTGAAGATTACGTGAGAGAGTGCAAATGCATTTTGTAAACTTCCAAGTTCCATGCAGATATTAGATTTTAGTGGCAATGGAGGTGAAGTGGGAAGAATACGCCCAGACAATGAATCCAAGACCAAGCGTGAAAACCTGGTAAACCAAGTGACAATATAATGAAAAGAAATCCCACAGATAATCTGACACATTTAAGAACTTACTTTGTGACAGACCCTGTTATAAATGCTTTAGATGCACTAACTCATGTCATCCTTACAAACACCCATGCTGTAGGCATTATCATTATACACATTTTACAGGTGAGAAAACCATAGTCCATAGAAGTCAAGCAACTTGCCCAAGGTCACACTGCTGATAAATGGTCAAGCCAGAATTTGAATTCCAGCGGCATGACTCCAGGATACAATTTCTTCACTGCCGTAAAAGGAGAGGGTGCTCAAGCCCAAGTCTGCTAACTTCACAGTTCCTGTAGGAGCTTGCTCTGGCTGCAGCTGAGGGTCTGTTACATCCACCAGTCTAGTTTTTAGAACAAGGGTTGTTTTAAAAAACACAGTTTTCACTCTTCTGGAAACAATTCTGTGCCAAGGTTGGGGATGTTTTCTCCTATGAAGAAGAATTTGACAAGGTAACTAAGCAACTATGATCTTGGATGGCTGTCCAAGGAGCTGTAACTTGCCCCAATAACAGGCTTTTCTTGTTAGAATCTATCTTTATTCAACGCACAGTGAAACCTGCTCCATGGCTTTCTGAGATCCAGGAAAAACTGGTTATCATTCAGCAGTCACCATAACAAAAAAGTTTTGTTAGTTATTATATGCACGACAAAAATAGGAAACAGGAAAATACATTAAGCAAAATAATTTTTGTCCTTCAATATGATTATGATATTCTCTGCACTTTTTCAAGATCTGGGAGAAATATAATACATGGCTGGTAATAGTGGGAGAGGGTTGAGGTCCTAGGATTTGTAACACATATGACACTTTTCTTCTAATGTCCTTCCCTCACCTTTGGTTTTTTCCCAGGCAGCTGCTTCTAGAGCAGAAAGGGACATATTGGCCTTGGAAAGCAGAACACTGTTGCTGGGCAAGAAAATGAAACCACAAAATGTCAAGTGCAGGGGAAGCTTGGAAATTATGACTTTAAATTTTAAAATTTCTCTGCAGCAGCAAAGAAGGAGGAAACCAAACCCAATCTCCCTCAGCTCAGAAGCACATCAGCAACTCATATGGCCCTAAAACAAACTGGTTCTTGCACCCCACTCCACCAAAATCTTAATTTCATGACTCAGCATATGTGAACTCATCCATTCACCAGCCCCAGCAGCAGGCTGACCTGGAATAGGACCCTGTAGTCCTTTTCCGGGAGCTCATCAAGGGGATAGAACTCAGGAAGTAAAAAGAAACACTAAATCAAAGTTGACGAGAATATGTAATAGTTTTAATTTTTAAAAACATAATGTTTTTATGCTATTAAGTGCCCATCAGCAGAAATTTCCCAATTCTTGTCAGAAAATGACCACCTCTACTAGCAGAGAAATTCCAGTATTTGGGACCAAAATTCTCCTGAGTTGCTGGATTTGCTATTGTTTTGCCTGTATTAATCTTCATGCTATACAAGTAAAGATGCAACCTTACCTAGCCCTTCGTTGCAAAGCTGTTGGGAGTCTCAGGTGGTGCTCCCACCATAATCCAGGCTCTACAAAGCTTTTGTTCACTTATCTTTCCTTACTTCTCCAGTTAAATATCCACCCATCCCAGGGCCAAGCAAGGAGTGAAAGCAGAGTGTCACTAAAAGCAGAACCCATGCAATGGTGGCCTTGTTGGAATGTTGGCCCGTATTGCTAGATATTCTGATTTTTGAGAGGAACCTGAGTAGATCTGTTAAAAACTTCCTGATTTTTACATATCAACAAGTAGTTCAAATGTTTTAAAACCCTGAGTAGGTCAAGTAAGCATGTCTTTGTACCAGTTTAGACCACAGGACCTTTTTCTCCAAGAACCTTTCAAGGTGGGTGGCAGCTTTATAAAATTACTGAAGCTCCATGAAAACTAGAGCAAACATAATATTTGGGATGGGATCTGTTGAGAGAAATGATGACTTGGGTTTGTTTCTAATGACAGAGTGTGTGGAGTCCCTGGTGGGGACAGAATATAGAAACAGCCTCCACAAACATGGTTATGGGAGGCAGGATTAAACATTGCAACCATCTGAACCATCTCAGTGAACCAGTGAGCAGAGGTGGCAGAGAGGTAGCAGAGGGAATTCAACCCAGGTGGGGAGGAAATTCCAACCAGCAGTGATTGATTCATACATAAGATTATTGAAGGTGCCACATGAAGCTGTTTTTTTTAAATATAATTGAAAATTTATTTTAATGTAACTAGTGCATCAACTCCACCCATGCCTTGGCCAATTTGGGGGCACTCTGGCAACCATCGTACATGAACTGTAAGAATGATGGATGTTTGGGTTTTCAGTGTATTTGCACCTAAGAATAGGGAAGGAGGGCGGAGAGGGCCTCGCAGGCCCAGCCAAGGACTTTAAAGTTTCTCATCTTATCAAAGACCTTCTCCAACCTGCCTTCCCCAAGAGCAGGCAGGGGACCTCCGGGCTCACACATTAGTTGTGCATCAGTGAGTTTTAATTAAAGCCCAGGGCTTTAAAAGCTCCAGATTTCCCGCAGGTAACCTTTCAAACCACAGTTCCTTAATTCGGAAAATTCAAAGCTCCTTAAGAAAACAAGGTGGCATTTCATCTAGGAGTGATCTTGTATCCAGAGTTCTTTTTCTTCTTTTTTTCTTTTGATGTATTTTTTAAGGTTTTGTGGTTGCTGCTCGTCATTCACAGTGAGCTTTATCTTGGTGTCCTAGAGACCAATAAATACAGTGGGGCGCCTTCCCTCCACACTCACTGTCCCCCGTGGTGATTGCAGCCGGCCCTTCCAGGCTGCACTGCAGATTCAGCTCTGGCACTGGGGGCAGCGGAGCCTCCGGACATCCCATTTGGTAAAGGTGAGTCCCAAGGAGACACCTGCTTGGAAGCTTTGCTTCTTCCAAGCTTTTTGGTTGGCCCTAGCACCTCCCCGTGCCATCTGCCATGTCAGATAGTGGGACACAGCATCGTCATTATCACATCTGCCTCGTACTTAGGTCTTTCTTCTGTGCACCATTTGAAGAGCTTTGGCCATGTTTACTCATTCCATATCACTCCGACTGTCCGGGGGAGTGGGCACTATCAGTGTCCCTGTTGTATAGATGGGGAAATGGAAAAAGAGAGGGCTTAGGTTATATTGTCAACAGCTGCAAGTGGCAGAGCCTGGCTTTAAACCCAGACAGTCTGGCTCTGACTGTGGTGCTCTGAACTGCTGTGCTATACTGCCTGTCACTCTTTTCCTGCAGTCAGCAACATCACATCTAGATGAAAACAATCAAATGCATCAATGCAGCTTTCAGCATCTGCTCATCCTGTGCTGTGTCACCAGTTCGTGGACTTCTCAGGGCCTGCAGTCTTGTCTGCCCATAGCACCCCTTTGTGGAAGTCACCCACCTTCAAGTGCCATCTCAGCACTCATGATCCTGTATATGTCAGTATTATGATGGATTTGGTCACTAGCCTGTAACACTGGTCGGGGCAGGGAGCACAAGTTCCTTGGGAGAATAGAACTGTGGGCATCACTGGGACCACTGTGGGGAATTTTGCCTGTCATCTTCCCACCTGAGCCCCATGGTTAGTTTACAGTTTCCACTTTTGGTCTTAAATTGGTCTAGATGTCTTTAGCTTTGGATCCAGGCTGGGTGGCACAGCAAGCACATCTCACATGTCTATTATTGCTAACTCCATAGCTTGTGAAGGAGATTCTGGGTGCATTCACAGGCAAATTTGCCAGACATTTCTGTTTAGTTCAGTGGAAATTTCTTCAAGTACCCTATGCTAAGGATACATGAGTAGAATTGGCATCTGCTTCCATCGTGCTTTCTGTCTAATTGAAAATCAGAATTCAAACACCTATGGACTTAGGGAAGAGAAGTAACAGAACTGGACTGAATATCATTTTGTGCTGATATGTGATGGAAACAGGCCAGTTTCCATCCAAAGAAAGAAAGGAGAGTGAAATTTACAGATACCTCTGTGTGCCAAGTGCTTTTGCCTACACTGTGCTGTTCGATCCTCAGCTAGCTGGTAAGTAAAGTATTATTATTTGCATCAATATATGTGGCCCTAAAGCCAGGAAGAACAGAAAGTAAACTGTGGTGCTGGCTCTGTGGACGATAGGTTTGGACTGTGAGGAGACTACGTTGGGAGTAGACAGAGGATAGAGGACAAAGAAGAAGTTACCTAAGCTCAGGATGCACGAGCCCAGCCCCATCCTGAACCTAACTTCACATGTACAACCAATCGGAGCAGAGATCACAGGCCACACCTTGTTCTTCCTTGTATCTTTACAGAGTTGGGCTTTTATTAGTTACTGAAAAAAAGAGTTTCATATTATTAAAAGAATGAGTCAATAATATCATTTGAGGGCTCCTATGGGCCAAAACCAGGATGGATACTCAGAAAGATAATAGCTTTAAATCATGACCACTATTCTCAAGTCTTTCCCTAAGACTTTAATTCTCAATTATCACTCCAGATGCTCCTCAGACTGTATCTGCAGCTAAGAACTAACTATCCCATCAGAATATGGGAGAAAGAGTTGACTCATCGAATTCCAGGAAGCAGCAGGACAGGCCAGATTTTGAGGTTGCTGAGGGTCTCATTGTAATTCCAGCAGACCTTGGGACTTCCAGCAACACCCACATCCTTCAGGTGTTTGAAGACTGTGCTAAAGGTTGGCTGGTGCCCATGGTGAGACCTGGGTATGTCCAGCAGAAGGCTTGCTTGCTTGTAGTCCTGTAGCTAGCAGGCTGCTACAAGATTCAGCCAGGACTCGGGCCCTAGGGAGTTGAATTTATCAGTGCCACAGAGTTGACTCAACACAAAGGGGCTGATTTGCACTACCTAAACTACTGACACTGATGTGAAAATCAGAAAGCCAGCAAGACGTATAATCACACACTGGGCACTAGACACTGGACACCAGATACCAGGCACTCACAGGATGGAGGCCCTGACTTCTGTGGACTACCCACCATTTCCAGGCTCATGCACAAGGTCTAGGCAGGAACCTGCTGCTGCTGGAACAAACCTCATAGTCAACCAGAATAAAGCTTAGGAGACCCACGTAAGAGGAACATCTTCCCCAGTATAGACACAGCAACCCATTGCAGGGGTCCCAGAGAGACAAGTCAACATCTGTTATGCAAAATTCTAAAAGTCCTAAAAAGAGAATGTCTTTTCATAAGTTTGATGCCAAAATTCATTCAGTGGAAAAATTATTTATCTCATTTAATGTGAATGTTCCTATAATTAGCCACAGAAATAACATTTTTGATTATGGGGTGTTGCCCTCAACTCTGCAGTGGATGCTGTATAATATAAATTGCATGCATCATGTTACCTTTCTAAATCCCAAAAATATGACTTGTGGAGCAAGTCTCAACAAGTCTCATAGATGGCCTCAACAACTTTGGATAAGAAAATGTGGACCAGGAACAGCAAGAATGGCAGTTAATATTTATATGCCAGGCCTTACATTTAAATGGCTTACATCTTTTCTATATTTTAATCCTTGCCATAATCTTAAGAAATGAATGCTCTTATTTTTATCCCTATTGTAGATATGGGGAAACTGAGACCCAGAGAAATAAAATAACATGCTCAAAGTGGACACACTTAGTGAGTGGCAGAGTTAAGAATCAAACCCAGACAATCTGGCTCAAAAACCTGCCTTCTTAACCACTGTCCTATGCTAAGTTGAGATAATGTTGACTAGGAAATGTCCTACTCACCCAAATGGCCCTGTCCCCCTGGGCCAGAGCTGCCATCTTTCCTGGAACCAGAAACAAGTTTCCATCTTTGGCTAAAACACAAGATGTGCACAAAGGAAAAGTTGCTATTAGAGTGTGCTTGCAGGACAATTCCTACTAACAGCAATAGTTTAATTTATTTGTGCTACTTAGGCATCTTAACACTGGGTGCAGCTCCTTTTCCCCAAAGCAGAGTCACGCCTGGCTAAGTCGTGGTTGAGAGGAGTCCTGCAAAGCAAAGCAGTGGCTCCCAGTGCCTGGGCCAGCCTCTTACCAGGCCTGGAGCGTGTTGCCAGCCTGTGGAGGGAGCTGAAGAGACCCTTGAATGCTGGGATGCAAACGCAGCACTCGCTGAGAGATGCTCTTCCAGTTTCCAAAGAAGGATCCTAAAACACCTTTTTGCACCTTGCTTTTTACCATATCAACATCCACTCTCCTAGGCAGGTTCATTATTTGCTGTCTGCTGCAATGCTGGGTAGAAGCCTCTCACAGACAGACTAGGAACGTTGCATGCTTGTAGTGCCTTTTTTCTCAGGCTTCCATCTACTGTGCTAAAATAAATGCTTCTAATTTCCTGTTTGGAAGCCATAGCAATTATTTGAGTGCTTCAAAGACTTTCATTCCCCCCACCCCCACCCGGCATTCCCTGTTCCTGTGGCCGCTTTATTTCAAATGCTATTGTGTTCATTATTGACTTTTTCAAACAGAATCACACATAACTAAGTGAGGATCAAACCAACTATTTCAGGTGACTCTTGTCCTTGGTGTTATTGCAGTTCTGACAGGAGTGTATGCCATCCTTGGCCATCAGGAAGGTCCCGGAAATGCGTGTCATTCCTGAGCACTTTGGAAGGCTGCCTGGGAGGACGATTAGCTCTGGGAAATGGGGTGTTTTGTGGGGCCACTTAGGCTAGTTCCCTTACAGTGAGGGGCCCCTGGATGAGTTTTGGTTGGATGTATTTACTTATCCATTTTCTCCTAGAAGCAATATAGTGGGACAGTTGCCAGCATGAGCTTTGGAGTCACGTAATCTTGATTCAAGCCCCAACCTGCCCTCCTTCTATTTGTGTGATCTTGGTCAAATTATTTAACTATTGTAATTCTCAGTTTTCTCGCCTATAGAAGAGGGATAACAGTGGAACCTAGTCCTCAGGATCATTTTGAAAGTTAAATGATATAAAGCAGAAAAAGTCTAGTTCAATTCCTAGAACTCAAGACATAAAAGTTATTATTTTTTGTCATTTCACCAGCATTTATTGAGTACTTACTAGGAGCCAGGCACTGTTCTAGGCAGTGAAGATACATCAGGGAACATAAAGAGAAGCCCTGCTAGCACAGAGTTGATAATCATGTGTTCATGTGCACACAAGCTTTGTATACATGGACCAAGCAGATCAGATCTTCAAAGTGTGACCCAGAGAGCTGTAGTTGAAGCTTCACAAAGAAATGTGGTCCCCTTGTCCAATAAATTACAAAACTCCTGATTATAATCTTATAACCATAAAATCTTACTTATAATAATCATGTAGACCTACCTAGGCACGATCCTATGCCAAAGAGTCTGAGCATTCCTGCAGTAAAAATGCTTGTGTAATTGATTAAACCATCAGCAACCTCTAGCTCTGGCCCAACCCCCACCGCCACCACCACAGAGCTCTTTGGGCAGCCTCCTCCGCATATCACCAACCTGCTGCTTTATGAGAGGGGCCTTGTCATCCCTGCAAAGAAGGGCTCCTCTTCTTGTGGCTGACCTGCCTTTCCAGGTGGAGGTCAGGGAGGCACCCTCTTATGTCAGTCCCACCAGGCTCCCACCACATGCCTTTCCCCTGGGAGTCTATCCTGAAGAGATACAGAGGGCAGGGCTTGAGCGCTAAATGCTAAACTTCCATTCTCACTCGGAGAATTCCATAAATCTCTGACTGGTGTTTGCCCTATTTGGAATAAACTCCTAATTGGTTTCTAAAGATTGCTGTTTGCAAATTAAATTCCACTTCCGTTGTACATTATATAAAGAAACATCAACCAGTGACCTATCTTGGGCACACGTCCCCTCCTCTGGCTCCTGTGGTGTGATTACATTACTTTGATTGCATTGCTTCCCTCCAACTCAAGATACATGAATTGTTTCTCTTGCTTGTTTAATTGCCCATGTCTTATTACAGAAACAATTTATTGTTTTAGTGTAGCATAAAGTTCAAATATTTTATGCAAGATAAATATGGCCACTGACATTTTTATGCCCTTCTCAAACTAACACATACAAAAATCATGCTGGAAACTTTTCAAAATGTTTGTGGCCAATAACCTCAAGATGTCAAAACCTCCGTAAGTTGATTCTTCTAAAAAAGGAAAGACTCTGAAGAATGTATTTCCTTCTATAACATTACTAGAGATTTGAGGTAATATTAACACAAGCTCATGAATAACTTTCCTAGGTGTGAAAGTGCCTTGGAAAACACCTTGAGGATGATCTGTTGATACACACAACAACCTGGGTGAATCTCCTGAGAATGACACTTAGTGGAAAAGCCAATCCCAAAGGCCTACATAATGCATGTTTCCATTTATTTAACATTCTTGAAGTACAAAAATCATAGAAATGCAAAACAGCTTAGTGGTTGCCAGGGCTGAAGGGGTGAGTGGGGACAGGAGGAAAGTGGGTGTGGCTGCAGAAGGGCAGTGGGAGGGATCCTTGTGGTGGTGGAAATGTTCTACATCTTTACCGTACCAATGGCACTAACCTAGTTGTGATACTGTATGATAGCTTTGTGCCATGTTATCACTGGGGAAAACTGGGGAAAGGGCACACAGAATTTCACTGTATTATTTCTTATGACTGTATGTGAATCTATAATTATCTCCCAAAAAAGCTTAATATAAAAAGCACATTGGAAAATAAGGAGGATCAATGCCTAGATAGATGAATAGCTATATGATAAAGGATATATGGGTATTCACTGTAGAATTCTTGAAACTTTTCTCCATGTTTGAAAATTTTCATAATAAAATGTTGGAAAAAATATATTATAAATGTGGGCAATTGCCTAATGGAGAACAGATATGGGATGGGACCTAAACTGTGCAGTGCTGGAGAGCAAAACTGATCACTTGGCCCCTGGCATGGAGCAGAGCAAGACCAAGTGTCCATTCTGTATGTGAAGGAGTCCCCTGAGGTGAGAGACCAGGGTTCCCCTCGGCCCCCCTCATCCATGCCCAGAGAGAGAAACCTGAGCCCCACCTTGGAACTGTGCTGGCTGATGACTGCAGAACAGATCAGAAGCCTTGGCATGAGTTCCAGGAATGCAGGAGTCTAGATAGCCCCAGGCAGAAGCCAGCTGCCCATCTCTTGTCCAGCATTCTCAGGAGCTAAGTGTATAAGAACAAGCCCCAAGAAGCTCATGATGTGTATTTGAAAATGTATGATTAAGGCATTCAGTCAAATTGAGTCTCAACCAATTGTCAACAATGGTCATGCTGATGCTTCATTACCAAAATAATAAAATCCATCAGCAGTCCACTGGCCTGCTCCCAGCTGTATATCTATGCTTCAACTGGTTACTCAAAGCCTGACACGGCTGAGGGGCCTGAGGTGCCAGGTCTCTGCATTCCAGGGACACTGCCTGACTCAGTTCTCCTGCCCTCTGTCCTCATATCTCTCTTCCTCCCATCCCAGGCCTCGGGCCATGTATCTCCAAGTTGGCTTTCCTTTGACAAAGCAAAAACTGAACTGATGCTCCTCATGTGGTTATTGGAAAGAGCTCAAAACCACTCAAGCAGGTGAGGAAGTGAGTGCCCACGTGAGGCAGGAAGGGGAAAGCTGCCCTGTCACTCTGGCAGGCTGAGATCCTGCACCCACTCTCACCTTCTCCACCATTCCTCTGGGGCTCTTTACACACAGCTCTCCAGCCTTTTTCCTGCCAAGATCTTTTCATACAAAGGCAAATGAAGCTACTGCTCCCTGAAATGTGAAGTGCTAACAATGCAGTGTTCCTTCCTGCCCTAAGGGGACGAAGACATAGCCTTCAGCCTCTAGTTTTTCCCACACTCATGGTGTCTCCAGATTGTTGCTCTGAGCAGAATGTGAGGTGGTAGCCTAACGTGTTTTGTTTTTGATGTACAACTATTGCAGAATCAATTACACTATATTGAAATTATTGCTTTCCTATCTGTCTTTAATAGCCTGTGAGCAGCTTGAGGGATATGTCTGATTCATCCCATTACCCCCAGGCTAGGGCTTGTAAAGCAAATGCTTAGCCAGTAGATGCCTGGGATGGACGGACGGATGGACAGATGGATGGATAAATGAATGGATGTCTGGATACATAGGTGGGATACTGATGGAATATCAGGCCTCAGAGAGTAATGGAAAGCAGGTAATTTGGGAGTTGGTTTCTGATATATGAAACATTACACACTGATCGCAGTGACACGAGGCAAATGTATTTTTTGGGCAGAGGTTTCACCTGGCAGTGTAGTGTGGTCAGATGGATAGCCAGCATAAGAGCAAAGGGATATGTCAAACCTGTAGGCATCTTAGACCTCCCTATAATTTACTAAATGAGTAAACCTAGGCCAATGCTTGAAGCAAGCTTCAAACAGTAAATACAGCCTGCTGTGTTCTAAATGCTTGTGTTCTTCCAAAATGCTTGTTGAGATCCTAACCTCCAAGGTGATAGTATTAGGAGGTGGGGCCTTCGAGAAGTGATTAGGTCATGAGGGCAGAGCCCTTGTGAATGAGATTAGGGCCCTTAGAAAAAGGGCCCGGAGAGAAGCTCACCCCCTCCACCTGTGAGACATAGCAAAAGGCAACGTCATGGACCAGAAAGCGAGCCCTTGCTGGACCTGCCTGCACTGTAACCTTGGACTTCCCAGCCTCCGTAACTGTAAGAAATAAATTTATGTTGTCTATAAGTTCCCCAGTTTATGTTATTTTGTTATAGCAGCCTCAACAGACTGACACAGCCACTTTAGAAATGACCTTGGACATCATGTAAATCCTACAGCTGATGCTGGTGTCTGTAGAAGGGATCCTCCCAAATCACCCCACTGTATTTTGGCCTCTCTTGGGTCTTGAGTGAAAAAACACTATGAGGACAAAGAATCTTCTAGGGTCTCGAAGACTTTATTGGCAGTGTGCGGCCAGCCCAGCAGTTGCTGAAGGCAGTGAGAGGTCCAAGTTGGCTTTTAAAGGAGGAAATAATTCTTCCATTTTATTATAGGTCAACTATTTCTTCACAATGAAACATCTTTTGTAGACCCTTCCTGATTCAGACTTTTCTCATCACCATCACAATAAAATTCCATGGTTGAGCTTTGGAGAGGAAGATATTGTCAAGAGATAGAGGGAACCATTATTAAGAGGCAATAGAGGTCTCAGCTTCTTTTTGGGGGCTCCCACTATCTCATGACATCACTAAATAATCTTTCCTGTCTGAAGCAGACACATTCTCTCTTCTTCCTGGCTCCAGAGTGGTCAATATCCCCGCCCCCATCATCCAATGAGGAGCTCCACAATTGCACAAATCCTAATCCTCTAAGTTAAAAGTTTCGAAGTCTATTCCCATCACAAAAAGGAGATTGGAAAAAGCTGTAAGATTTTTATAAAATGCAGAATGTTTCATGAGCAGCGAATTAACCATCACAAAAATACCTTCCACAGGAAAATACACACGTAAGACAAATTCAGGTCAAGGCAAGTCTAAAATATCTAGTGACTGTCCCCTCAAATTAGGCTGCCCATTATAGCTCATCTCCAGTGTAGAAGAGTACTCCACACTAGGCGCTCAATAAAGGCCTGTATTTTCTCAACTGGTCCCTTGTTCAGTCTCCTCCACAATCTGTCACCCAACTCCATTGTCTCTTTATTGTTCTTCTTTCCTAGGTAAGATTGGGAATCAATTACAGGAAGGCACTGAACTGTAAGATCCTTTTAGGTAGGAACTGTGACGTTTTAGCTTGTTTTTGAACTGCAACACCTAACCTAACACCTGGCACTTGATAGTTCTACCTATAATTTCACTTCCCATGACTGGCCTTTGCTGGATGAAAGATTTCAGGTCAATTCAAGCCATGCAGTATAGTGATCAGGGGCGCAGACTTGGAAGCCAGACTTTTTATGTTCAAATCCTGTAACTACCACTTCCTAGCTGTGTGACCCTGGGCGAGTCCATTGTGCCTCAGTTTCCTCACTTGAAAAATGAAGATAATAGTGGTACTAGATTATTGGTAAAGGATATCATTGGATTACTGTGGGGATTGAATAAATGAATATATTTACAATGTTTAGAACAGTATCTAGAGCACAGTACATACTAAATAAATGTTAGAAATCAACTTTTTAATTGAAACCTGTGATATAGCTTGTGATATAGAAGTACATGGGCTTCAAAGAAATAAACAAATGTCTGTTTCATTTTCACCTCAAAAACTTACTGGGGTGCAAACCTAGTCAGGTTTCTTTACCTTAGTGAGTTCCAGTCCTTTATCTGTGAAATTAGAATAACAGATCTAGCCATAAGGCTATAGAATTTTATGAGATAATCTGTGAGTCATCCTTGCCAGTGAATGCTAAGCCACCCTGTCCAGATCCTCCTTCCCCCTCATGGGTGCCCTTTCCCTTCCTCCTCATGGTTTTCCTACTCTGACCATCTGTCCCCAGGGGTCCTCCTGGACTCTCTGCTCTTCTTCCTCCATGCACTCTCTTTGTGTGATCTCCTCCCCTCCATGGCTTTGGTCACAATTCCTGCAGGCTGATGTTCCCAATTCCTACCTCCTGCCCAGACTGCCCACTAAGTTCTAGTCCCATGCAGCTTCCCATTCAACATCTTTACTGGTCTGCTCTGCCCCACAGACACTAAAGTCAACATGTCCAAGGCTGAACTCATTACCTTTTCTCCAAGCCTGCCCTCCTCTTGTACTGAATATCACACCAAACGATGCCAACACCCACCCAGTTACTCAGCCAGAAACTGGGTGTCTTCTTTAACTCTTTTTACCACTGACATCTCAACACTCTCCAAACTTCATCAGTTCTACATCTGAAATTCTTCTTTCTAATACCACATCCCTCTCCCTGACCCTGGTCACTTGCTTCATTCAAGTCACCTGACTGGCTGCCCCTCTGTCTTGCCCCACCTCTGCTCAGTCCATCTGATTTCCACTGTAAAACCTTAGTACAGTTTTCTAGATTTTTAGAAGAGAAATCCAGATATGATTTCTTCATGGTTTAAAAGACTTAAGTGTACCCTACTCCCCTAAGAACTGGGCCCAGCTCCTTCAGAGTTGTAAACCTCTTTGATGATCTGACCCAGATTCCTCCTCACCCTGGACCCCTGTTCCCATTTCAGTCCAAAGTCTCTGGTCCTGCAAGTGCAATGCGTTCGCTTCCCGTGCCTCCTCCTGCCTCACGCTTTACGCATCACCTGCTCTGCCCACCACCTTCACGTGCGTGACTCTGCGTCTCCGAGTCTCCAAGTCCCAAAGAGGCTGACCTCCCCAGAAGCTGCTCCTGGGCTGTGTGAGGTGCTCAGCTCCAAGCTTGTGCAGTGCCATGGGGCTGTCTCCATTATAGGATTCACAACAACAGTTTGGCAGTCTGTTTATATCTTCCTTCCCCATTGGGCTGTGAACTTTATGAGAAAATGGATGCTTTATCATTTACTCTATATTTATCCTACCTACCATATAGTAGTAATGAATGAATTGGTGGATGTCAGTTGACATGTCCTTCTACTCTATAGAGCCCATCTAACAGAAGTTCAGTGTGAATGGGCGAAGTTTTCCCTGCCATAAATGATCTGATACTCTTCTTCACTCTGTTAGAATTGGAGGTATCATCCCAGACACCCAGAACACAAAGCTTTCTTGCCCTCCACTGAAATGACTGGCGTCCAGGTGGTTCCCAGGCTGTGTATTTAGCTTGAAGCATATTTCCTCCTTCCCCAGCCCGTCTTTCGGGGGGAACAGCTGGTGCTCTAGAAGAGGGTATTGCAAGCTATGGCCCAAGGGCCAAATTCAGCTCACTGCCTGCTTTGTAAAGAAAGTTTTATTGGAACACATCCACATTTGTTAATTTATGTATTGTTTATGACTTTTTTTCATGCCATAATGGCAGGGTTAAGTAGTCATGACAAAGGTCATATGGCCTGAAATGCCTCAAATATTTACTCTCTGGCCCTTAACACCTGGACACCTGCTCTACAGCCTCATTCAAGACTATCTGGGCCCATTCAGCTTGGTGTTGAGATTCAAATATGCAAGGCATAACCCACAAAAGGGTCACGGTCTCAAACCCAATTTCCATGGCTGAAAGGCATTTCTAATACCTTTCCTTTGATAATACTTTATATTTTTCTAAGTACTTTTATGTTCATTAAGGAAAAGATCTTCAAATACAAATGCCACTGCTCCCAGGTGAGGTTGTTGCTGCCACTCTCTGTACCACGCCTAGAGTTTCAAGGCCATTGAGGATAAGCTCTGGAATCTCACTGCCTGTACCTTGTGGACTTGAAGAGTTAAGGTACTTAACTCTCAGTTTCAACCTCTGTAAAATGTGGACGATGAAAGTAACATCTTACTAGCAAGGTCATAGTGAAGAGTAGATGGTTGATGGAAAGCTCTTATCACAGTGTTCGCTTTACTTAAAATGCTTAATAAATGTCAGCTGTTATGATCTTGTTTGCTGATACCATGGCAAAAAAATCCTTATCACAGATTCCTAAAACTTCCTTTCCTTCATATTACTCCTGTGCATGAAATCTTCTGTGTATCTCCATGCCTACCTGAGAGGATCAAAACTGAGGCTCCATCCATTTCCCCCATTCTGATGTCACTCAGCTTTCTGTCGCCATCGGTGGGTCTCCTCACCGTCCTGCCTGCTGCCCTGATCACTCTTGCCCTTTTTTTTATTTATGCTGTGCCCTGAGCTTGCATTCTCACACTCTTCCTCTCTATCAAGCAGCAGCTCCACCTCCTGCAGAAAGCCAACCAGGACTGTGGCCACCACCCACCAAGTTTTCTTCTTTCCCAGAGCTCATAAGACTCCGGAAGAGGTGACTTCACTAGACATAGAAATTATCTCTTGGTCTTTATTTAGCTGTGTTAGCTTCTCTTAGCCTCAATTTCCTCAACTACAAAATAGGGTTAACAGTGTTTGTCTTTTAAGATGGCTGTGAGGATTAACATGATATAACAAATGTTTCTAGCACATTCAGTCTCAAAATATATTCATTGTTGTCCTCCGTGCTTTTATCACATGGCCTTTTCCACATAGCTGGGCACAATGGACAACAGAGATGTTGCTCCCTCAGAGACAGGTAGGGGCCCTAACGGTCCCATACCAGTCCTTGCTACCCAACTCTTTTCATAAGATGTTCCATGTCAGCCGTGTAGCCCTCCAAGCAGAAGAATGGTTGTAGAGGAGAGATTAAGTGCTGCTGGGTGTGGAAGCAGATTGGTCTGTTTGAGGAGAAATGCATGTTTGGTGATAACAGTGCTAACTGATAAATCAGGGCCTAAGCTGTGTCCAGTGCTGTGCAGCTCTGGGGACCTACCTGTGGGTCTGAGTGGCCCTAATTAATCTCTGGTTTGCTGTGACTGACAGAGAGTCTAGTCTTCATCTAGCTTACCTTATCACTATTCCCTGATGAGAAACACTTGCTGTCCACCTTGTCTGTGCCAGCAGGTTCCACGGCTATTTTGCCAGTGGAGCCAGGAGAGGTGGGAGTTAAGCGGGAAGCCCCAGACCATCTCAGGGTTCCCAAGCACCCTCTCACTGAGCAGAAAAATGGCCTTCTCATGCTAGGAGTGGGTGGTAGTGGGGGGCTTGTCTTCCTCCGAGGCTTAAACCCTGCTTTGAGCTAGATGATTAAAGAAGGTGAGGACACTTTATTTGCTAGAAGGAAGGGAATGAAGAAGAATAAATTGCTTGAGAAAAACCAGAGATATGGAGAGGAGGTAGAAGCGAACAACGGTAGTAGGAATGAGGCTGCAGAAAATCAAGTGGTCTGTCATGCATCCATGACTGTGGAAGATGGTGTTGAGAGGACACTTGAGGTGTTGGGGTCCTGGAGCTGCCTCTGCCTGCTACTTTCTGTATGTCCTTGAGCAAGTGTCGGCCCCATTCTGAGCCTCAGGGATCAATTCTGTAAAATCATAAAATCATCACTTTGGGTTGGATGATTTCTAAGGGCCTCTCCACACGCCTAAAATTCTACTATCCTTTGAGAAAGGGACTCTACAGCTGTATTTTTAAATATTTACCAAACACTTATATATCACCTACTTTGTACTATTCAAAGAATTTTAAAATTAAAATTGTCTCTTTTAAACCTTAACACAACCGTGTTAACTATTTTTAACTGTAAAATAAAGATGTTGCTACACTGTCTTTTTTTCTTTTTTTTTTTTCTTTTGTAAAGACAGGGTCTCATTATATTGCCCAGGCTGGTCTCAAACTCCCAGCCTCTAGCAATCCTCCCCCTTGGCCTCCCAAAGTGCTGAGATTACAAATGTGAGCCATTGTGCCCAACCCTTCCACTGTTGTCTGACTTGTATTGTTTCTGATGAGAAGTCTGAGGACTCTGCTGTCAATATATGTTTCTCCGTGAGTAATATGCCTTCTTTTCTGGCTAATTTAAAGCTTTCACTCTCTGATATTGGTTTTCAGCAAGTTGATTAAGTAAGATGTGCCTTATGTGTTTTCTTCATTTCTTCTGTTTGAGGTTCACTGAGCTGTTTCTGGGTTTATGGTTTCCATCAAATGTGTTAAATTTCAAGCCATTATTTCTTCAAATACTTTTTCTGTCTCCACTGTCATTTTCTGAGACTCCAATTACATGTATGTTAGACTGCCTATTATCTCATGCCATAGCTCACTGATGCTCTGTTTGTTTAATTATTCAATCTTATTTTTATCTTTTTATTTCATTTCGGATAGTTTCTATTGCTATGTCTTCAAGTTTACCACTCTTTCTCCTGCCATGTCTAATTTGCTTTTAATCATATTCAGCTTATTGTTAATCTTAATATTGTTTTTGTTCATTTCTAGAAGTTCTGTTATATATAATATGTACGGTGTATTATATATGTGTGTATATATATATATTTATTTTAAAATGTCACTGTTTTTCCTTATCTGCTCATGCTTTCTCTTCCTTCTTGAACATATGGACTATATTTATAATATTTTAATGGCCTTATCTATTCTGTTATCTGTGTCACTTTTGGGTCTGTTTCTATCACTGTTTTCTCTCCTCATTATGAGTCATGTTTTCTTGCTTTTTGCATATCAAGTAATTTTTATTGGATTTGGGACATTGCGAATTTTGTGTTGGTGATTTTTTTGTATTTCTTTTTTTTTTCACTTTTTATTTTTTTTTTAGGTTCTTTTTTTTTTTTATTAAAAGGTTACGTACATTGCCCTTGCCCCCCTCCCCCCCTTTTTGTATTTCTTTAAATACTTTGGTACTTTGTTCTGGAATGCACTTAAATTATTTGGTATCAGTTTGAGCTTTTCAAGGCTTTTAAGCATTATTAAGTGATACCAGATCAGCTGCTTTTAGGGATTTGTCCCCACTACTGAGGCACTACTCCATGTCTCCTATATTATAAGGTTTTTGTTCACTGGCTGGTGGGGACACAAACTATTCCTAGCACTGTAAGAGCTCCAGGGATTATTCTGCCAGCTCCTTTTCAGTAGTTCTCTCCCCAGCCTTGCTAGTTTGCTCATGTGCATGCTCTGATCAGTACGCAGTCAAAGATTTGAGGGAAACCTTCTGTAGATCTCCAGAGCTCTCTCCAGGCATCTTCTTCCTCTATGACACTCTTCCCCACAAATTATAATTACCTGGACCTTCCCAAACTTCAGACTCTGACTTCTTAGCTCAGAGAGACTGCTGAGTTATATGCGGGTACTCTCTCCCTGTGTTGCAGCCTGAAATCTCTTGCCAGGCAGCAAGTTGGGGCATAAGACTTAACTCATTTATTTCTCCTCTTTCAGAGACCATTATTCTGAGCTGACTGTAGTACAATATCTGAAAAACATTGTTTTATACATGTTCTTAGTATTCTGTTTATTTAAGGCAAAAGGTTTGTATTATTCCATCATAATATGAAGTGGAAGTCCTATTAGATATTGTTTTTGTCTTTGTTTTGCAGATGGTGAAACTGAGGCACAGAGAGGGTGAAAAATTTGCCCAACCTTGCCCAGTTAACAGTTACCCAGGGATTTAAAGTCATGTTCTTAAACTTTAGAATCTGCTGTCTCAAAAGCATTTCTGTGAATCAAGTCAAAATCTTTACACACGATAGTTCAGATTTCCCAATTACAGAGGAAGGAAATCAACATGTGTCTGCCCATCAACCATCAGCTTATCCAGTATGCAAGGGGATGGGCCCATTCTACTCATCTATGTGTTCAGAGATGATCATGGATATTTTCTAAGGCATCCACCCCAATACTGCATTTGCATCCTGTCTCAGCTCTGAAGAGAGAAGGCATTTCTCCTGACCTTTTGGGGTCACAGGACAGATTTCAAGAGCCTCAAGTTGTGACAGATATTTGTACTGAATAGAAATATAATCTGACTTTTCAGTGCTATCTGGAAAATTTCCATTTTCAGAGCACAAACCATTTACCCAAACAGTGTAAAGAGATTATGGTTCACTCTCTACACTGAATTATGCATGGTTTTCAGCTAGGTAAAGTTCTCCGTGTTCTATTTTAGTAACGTTTCCTGCACAGAATAGGAAAAAAAAAAATCTATACTTTCCAGAAGCAACTGTTCTTGATATATTTTACTTCTACCAGGAAAAAGAAATAATAAGTCTGAACCTGATATCCATTTTTTTACATCCCATTTTATAATTGGTAATCAGAAATTACTCTTCATTTTCAGAAGTGGAACTTTCTCTTCATGTTTCAAGACATTAAAGAAAAAAACAGAAGCCAATTTGGCCCAAATTTTAAAACATCTATTGTGGCATACTCATTATGAGATCTTTATAGAATTTGGCTGACTAATCCTGCTTAACACATGAGGAGTGTTTGCTATTAAGCACTGTGCCTTCTTAGAATACCATGTCGAAACCATTTTAATTTGAGTTAGGGGTGATTATAAAAATGTCAGTTTTAAAAAGACTATTTTAAGAATGCCTCACAGCCATACTTGGATTTGGCTACAAAGAAATTTATGATACATTGAAATAATAGAATGATTAAGGCGAGAAGGGATTTGAATTCCAGAGTTTTAGTTCAGCATTCACAGTGTAAAATACAATGGCTGTGGGTCTAAAAGGAAAGCTAGATTGCCCAACTGAACTGCAGGCATTCATTTGGGGGAGAAATCAAAGTGACACATGGAAAAATATGTCTGTACACTTCCCAAATGCATTCTGCATCTCATCATCTATCCCAGCAATCTTTTGCCACATTGGTTTGCAGGCAGGCCTCGATAACCCCAGTTTTTCCTGCTACTCTCCCCAGACACTGGTTGTGAGAGGGGGCAGAGTGGTTGGGGGCATGGAAAGCAAAATGAGATAACTTCACAATTTTGATTCAGTCCAGACCTGCAACTCATTTTTGTTAGAATTGCAGAATAAACACACACACACACACACACACAAATAAATACACCTATGAATACACACGCACACTACCCATGTGAGCTCTATTTATTGATGCTAAGATGCCATCAATTGTCAGATGCACCATTATTTTATATACCACCAGGAAAGGAAAAACATTGCCAGTTAAGCCATGACACAATGTCTTTTTCTTACTTAGAATTTTTACTTCATTTTGTTTTAAAAAAGAGTTTTTAAAATAAATACATGAATGTTATCACTCTTATGCATACTTAAAAGTGAGCATATAAGTATAATGAAATGCTTGAAATGCTCCCAAATCATCTTCATATTCAGAGGCTGCATTTTCTAATCATTTGCAATTCAGAGTTATCCACGCCCGAGTTTTTCCACACAATATCATCCTCTGTGTTAGTAAGAGCATTGCTAACATAGTATTTCCTAAAAGTACCCCATTTTCGTGTCCAGGACTTTCTTTGAGTGCCAAAAGCCATTCTGTAAACTTTGATGTGTATACACTGTCAATGACAACTACGTCATAACCACAGCCTGGCCAGAGATGTGACATGCCATTGATTGTAAGATACATTCTGATTTCAGTGATAAAATATGAAAAATATATGCATCTTAAAACAGATGAAATTATACACATATATGTACATACTTGTGTTTGTATATATGTGTGTATATATGCATACACACATATTATATATCCATAGTTAAACATTTTTTGTGTTAAAAATGCTACACTAAAATAAGTTGGTATAGCAATACTTATATTTTTTAAAAAGTAGAATGTAAGATAAAAAATATCATTAGCCATTTCATAAAGATATGGGGGACAATCCACCCAACAATGATAAAATTCACATTATTTTTAAAAGCACAATGAAACGTTTAACAAAGACGACCATGTTAACGGGACATAAAGTAAGACTTAATAAATTTCAAAAGATTAAAATCATAGAGTAAACATTTTCAAAAGAAAAGAAAATTCTATCTTGTAGGATCTCACTCCAAAGAATAGGATGCACCTTTCTACCTTTCCTGGGCACAGGTGTTCCATCTGTGCACTTACCTCTGAGTTTCCCCAAGCCCAGCCTAGCCCTGGCCATAGAGCGCTGCCTTAATTGCACCTGGATATCTCACTTTTTATGATAGTACTTACTGAGCAAGTTGTTATAAACAAAGAAAATAGACATGGAGGCCTGAGGGTGTTGTGGGAAGAGAATGAGATTAGGAAACAGAAGAAGATTTGAGCCCCTACCTAGCTGTAATGTTTACCAGCTATGAGGCCTTGGGCAAGTTGCTTACCTCTCCTGAGCCTCACTTCCTCCTGAGAACATGGCCGTGGTGTAATACCACCTTAACAGGTGCGTTGAAAGGGCAGATGTAATAACACTTACCTAGATGTAAGACGGCATACTCGGGGACTGCACTCGTACTGCTGGCGTACTGACACACTTCTCACAAGCCAAGAGGTGGGGACATTGCTGATGGTAGATGCTTCTTGATCTTGCTGTTAGCAAAGAAGCAGAATAGAGTTAGGGAAGAAGGGAGACTGCAATGAGCCAGCTTTGAGAGGTTGATACAATTAAGACTGACCGGGGGGTAAGGGCTATTCTGAAGCTGTGAGTAAAAGAAGTTTTAAATGCACTACTAGGGCCCCTGCCTCTATACTGTGTTCTCCATTAGAAACTATTCCTCTTCCAGATGACAATCTGACCATCACCTAGGAGATTTAGGGGGGAAATGGTATGTGTCCCCTGTTACTAGGCTATAATGTACCAGGACCCCAGGAGATGAGGAACTATAACTGTTGCCAAAGTGACAGAACATGGGAAATGACAATGCATGAAACCAGCTTAGAAATCGTGACTTGCAGTTATGGTTCTATGTGTTCTGTTCTTAATATTTTTAGAAAGATAGTAAAATTCCAAAAAAATAAAAAAGAAGAAGATGAAGAAATAAAAGAATACTAAGAGTGCCATCTCATGGTGATTTATACCCATTTTGTCAAATTGTGCCTGCCCTTCCCTACCACCTATGGTCAGAATGGTGAATAGGTTTCCTATCTCCTGTCATCTCCAATCCATTGGCAGTGACTTCCAGGAATGCTCCATCGGCCAATATTCTAAGGCTATGACCATGTTCGGTGAGCAGGTGTGTGAGGATGAGGGATGACGGAGAGGAGAGTGGACTCAGTGTTCCTGAACTCACGGACCTTGGTCTGTGGTCCAGGCTACTAGTTGAGATCTACTGTGGAGAATGAGCATGTGAGAGCTGGCTGAGGAGGGAGTTGATCCTGATCTTAGCTCCGACCTTGACAGATAACCTGTTGCTGTTGCCTGGCATCCTGCCCTGATCCTAGTTTCTCAGACTTTTCTAGCACAAGTGGTACGACGATGTATTCATTCAATCATTCATTCATTTAACAAATTTTGTTTGGACACTTGTGCAGCAAAGATTGTACTGGAATCTTGGGATAGATCCGTGAACACGGCGAATGGAGCCCTTGGAGTCTTGCTGTCAGGAAGGAAAGCAGACCTTCAACAGCTGCACGCTTTTAAATCCCGTTGCTTTGTGTGCTACAGAGGACCTGTAAAGTATCTGATGGATAAAAAACGTGGAAGACACCTGGATTATTCCAGGACTCAGTGGTTTCCTTGAGAAAGACTCATAGAAACCATCTTACCATTTTTAAATGCATCTTCAGTACTTTAGAGAAAAATCTGTCTTTGAGAGAGATATGAGCCAAAATAGTAAGAAAGCACATTTGAAATATAACATTGGAAAAGGTGGCCCTATGTCTTCCATAGGCTGACTTCTGAGAGTATTTTTTACTTAAAAAGCCATTTCGGAGGCCTGGTGTGCGTCATCCTGAGCATCTGTTCCCTGTGCTCAGCCTCCCAGAGCCCAAGGAAATTAACTTTTCCCAGCCTAAGACGGAGACCCAGCTTCTGCTCCAGCTCTTTCCACTTGGCTGGGAACTACTGGGCTTTTATGGACCTCAAGGGTTTTGACAATGGGCCATCGCCTTCCCACAGGGGCACTTAACGAGCATCGAGAGCACATGGGACTCTGGACTTTATGGGAGGACACGATGCTCATTCCCCAGGCTGCTTGTGTCTGGCATTCACAGAGGCGGTGGGGCCTGACCGAGTCCTCACTGCCCAACAGCCTGTGGAGGAAAAGTGCTCATTCCCGGAGTGGCTGTCTCCCCTGGGAGCACTGCGATGTCACACCCCTGCCCTGGAGGATGGCCTGAGCCGGCCTGTGTTGCCCCTCATTTGGGACTTGCATATAGGAGTTGCCCATATGTTGCCATGGTCAGTGTACTTTTTATGTGCTTATTTTTATCAACACCCTCTTGTGTCCCTGCTACCTCATTGACTGTTAAGCTCTGATTCTTGCTGAGCCATTGCGGCCTCTTGCTCTTTTCTTCTACCCTGGACCTCAGAAGCATGTTTGCCAATTGCGTGAGTCCCATTTTCCAAACCCAACTTGGGGCAAAGTCCTTCTCAAGTCCCACGGCTCACCCTCTCCCACATGGTGGATTGCAGCAAGCGGTCAGCAACACTGGAGGTGCACACGATAAAGCCCGCTGGTAACGGACGGCGATAAAAATGTGCTTTGATCTTCCCTTCTCAAGTTAGGATATGACTGCTCATCCTCCAAGGGCTAATTTGAGACTCAGTGTTTTAATCCAGATTTCAGAAACGAAGCCATTGATGGGGAAATGATTAGCTAGCGATGTGCTTCCCCATAAGCGTGTCATGGAGGGATCTTGGTGTCCTGAGACCTGGGTAATGTTGCTCTCTTTTTCTTGTGGTTTAGAAGATGAAAGGAGGCTTTGGTGAACACGGGGAGAAAAGGGAGGGCCCATGGCATGTATACATATGCGCGCATGACTGCAAACTAGTGCACGTGGCATGGACGCCCATGTGGGTGTCAGTCTATAGTGAAACTGCCGCATTTGGGTTTGACTGCCACGGCACCACAGGCAATGATTGCCGCTATATCATCCTGAGAACGTGAACATCATAGACTCTGAGAGAGGAAACGGAGCTGAGAGTCTTGCTTCTCAGAGTGTGGTGGGGGGCCAGCAGGGTCAACATTACCTGGGAGCTGGTCAGAAATGCAGACTCTCAGGTCCCCACATCTACTGCGTCAGACATTGCATTCTGACTCAATCTTCAGGTAGTTCATAAGCATGTTCATGTTTGAGAAACACACACGTGGAGTTTATCTCCCTGCATTTCACAGGTGAGAAAACAGGCCAAAACAAAGGCTGCATAGTCAGTCCATGTCAGAGCTGGGACTACAGCCGGCCTGGTAAAACATGGAGTATATCTGGCTCCTCACAACCCAGGCCTCTATGCACATGTCCCCTGCCCATTCTGTGATTCCTCTCCCGTCAGGAGCTAGACCTGTTAAGGCGTCAGGGGGTAATGGAGAGGAAGTCTGTCTGCACCGAGTGCTGAGGGAAGAAGCGCTCACATCTGCGCTCAGCCGTGGCTAAGAGGAGTGGAGTTGTCAGGCCAGAGGTGTTTCTAGGACCGCCTGCACTGGACGTGGCCCTCTAGCCCTCTGCCACCTGACTGATGTGGCAGGGATGGGTGCGTGCAGAGAGGGGCTCCCTGATGGTGGGGGTGTGATGTGATAGTTATTAATAGCTAGAAGGGAATTACTTTAGTGTGAAGCCAAACTCGCATCCCTGCCATTCAGGACATTACGGAGTGTGGGACCTGCCCCACAACCTTCAGGAAATGCCATCCCCCTTTTTTTTCATTTACTCTACATCTAACTGGCAGCTATGATGTTTGTGGGAAGGGTCTCTGTCTTAGGCACCACACACATGCACACGCACGGACATGCACACACACGCATGCACGCACACATGCGCACACATGCACATGCACCTGCACGCACACACTCAGGGTGCCAGGCTCAGGCTTTACATTCGGCCCGGTGTCTGGTTCATCTCTGTCACCCTAGCCCCTAAATTCATGCCTGAACATTATAACTGCTTATTAAAGTTTATTGATTCAAACTTAAGGGCAGTAAGAGAATGGCCTTTCTCCAATACTAAGGCCTCATTTACCCTATTAAATCCATTCCCAAACAGAGTTCTTTTTATATTTGTGTTTATATCTTACTAAATTTGTAGTTCTGGTTTGATGTTTATTGTAATTTGTTTTCTGAAACACTCTTACAGAGTGTTAAATTTATATTTCTCTGCGAGTTCTATAGCTTAGTAAATTTTGAAATGTCGGAGTTTGAGAATGCCATGGCATGTCTTGCCGTGGACTCTCAGGCTTAGCTGGGCTAATGGCATGGGCTTCTGCGGGTGTGGGGTGTGGACGGCACCCCAAGCTTCCCTTGCCCTCCCCACACAGATCCTCTTCTTCAGAGTGTCTTGGTTTCCCACAAGACACTTTCGGAGACCCCGATTTAGTTGTCCTGATACACATGCCCTTTGTCTCCTACCCTGAAAACCATGCGTTCCAGGGCTGGAGATGTGTTTTATACTTGGCTTTTATTCCCCAAAGCTTAGTAGGTATTCAGGGAATGTCTACTGAATGAATCACTAGATAAAAGTATGCCTGTGAGAAAGTCAAACAGACATAAGTTCCACGGTAAAACAAATTTGATTTAGTTCTCTTCCGATGCGGAGCATATGTTCAGGTAACTGCTTCTGTGCCAGGCACTGTGCTAGACATATGAATATATAAGTGAAGGAAGTTGAGCCACATCCTCAAGAAGCACAAAGGCTTGAAGGAGAGATAGGCATTTAAATAAAGAAATTTCCCAACTGTGGATAAGTGTAACACATGATGGATGTACAAGGCTTGGAGGTTGCAAAGAAAAAAGGGTATTTAATCGGTAGCCTGCGTAATGACTAAAATAGGTTATGGAGGATAAACAGTGAGTTTACCAGGTTGATCAGAGGCCAGGAGGGTACAGCATGGTCAAGAGCTTAGAGGTGTAAACACATTGCCATGTCCCAGGACCATTAACTTCTAAAAAGGAAAATGTAATGACTGGCAAATGTTGGAGCTGAGGATGTCCTTGGTCACAGTGAGTGACTCTTTCCCTTCTCCAGAGACAGTGCTGCTCCACTGGGATGCCGTCCTGCTCTGACTGGGGAAGGCGCCACTCCTCCTGACTTCAGAGACAGGAGACAGCTTTGTGCAGTGGCCTTGCCCTGTGTGCACCCCCACTTAGGTGCTGTTCTCGTGGGGACCGAGGAAGAACGCCCTAGAGGGGCATTCACCAGCCATGCGGGTCAGCCTGCTCTAACCCGCATGGCTGGTGGTGTTGGGTTAGGACATGTGTATCACTGGTATTCTTATCGTCTTAAAGTCTTCTTCTTGTTATGCTGTACAGATATGTGTAGCTTTTTTTTTAAAGCTTGCACTCAATAAACTGTGAATCTGTGACTGTAAATAAGACAACTTGTAAAAATGCGTTTACGTTGATACTTCTAACTTAAAATTTATTTTGCTTTTACTTTAGCTTATTTATGAAGCAGGAATGACACTGATGGAGAATCTGTTTCCACACTAATAACACTAAAATAGATTTAGATGCATATCAGATGGAAGCTGAGTATCATTTTTAATTATGATTAAGGTGACGTTTTATTATTTCCCCCAGGAGAGTCACGAATTTTGACTTCGCATGAAATGTTAATTGAATGCTTCTCCTGCCCCTTCAATGGGAGGGCATTCCTGGTAAATAATGGTGGTTCTTGGTGGGCAGTTGCTACTGGGGAACTTTTGGTACCATGGGTCTGAACAAACCTTCTAGAAGCCTTTTCTGCTTCCCTGCCTGTCGGGGCCAGGTGAAGGAATCAGACAGGTGTGGCTTTGAAACCTGCAGTACACTTAGGAGCTGTACACACTTTGATAAGTTATTTAATCTTCCTAAACCTGACTTTCCTCAACTGTACAATGGACGTGCCACTGACATCAGAGCGTGAGGATTTCATGAAACAATGTTATAAAGTGCACAGCAAAATGTAGCTAAGCACACTGGCGGTATTATTATTTTATTAAAGTTTCAATAAAAATGAAAAATCTCAAACAACTTAATCAGTCCAAGGCCTGGGAAGAGAGCAGCAGGGTCACATCTGGGCAAGTAGGAAGGTGCAGAGTGAGTGGAAGGAATTCCAGAGGAGGTGTCGGCATCTCAGCAGCTGCTATGGGGCTGTGGCAGGGTGTCGTCCTCGCTGCTGAGAGGCAGATCAGTGCAGTAGGAAGGATACGGGCTGTGGATTCAAATGGACTTGGGGTTCAATTCTAGGATTATAGAAACAGGAAGAATAATGCTCTTACTAATCGCTGTGAGGAGTCTGAATCATAAATAAAAGCATCATCAGGATTCCTGGTGTCTGATACCTGGGGGCCACAGTTTTGGACAGATGCCAGAAAACACAGCACATGGAAACTTCCATGCTGACGGGCTTATGCAGCCTCCTCTTCTAATTAAGGGTGAAAGCCATTGAAAGATGGTTTTGGCTTTCAGAAGAGTAAGCTGAATTCAGGAAAGGGCTTCAACATAGACCTGAGGTCTTGACTTGGCTATCAGTAATATCTGTCCCACAAGGTCCCAACATCTCCTTCCTGCTGCGAGAGCCCTACTACTAGCTACTACTAGCCCAACTACTAGCAGCGATTAGGACCTAATTCTTGGTCCTAATGACCAACACATCCAAGTTTCCTTAGAATTTTCCCAGTGTTAGGTCTGGAAATCTTGCATTAAACCCTTTAGTCCCAGGCAAACAGGATGGCTTTTCTTCCTATTTGTCCCCCTGCAGATGAGAGGTGACCTTCAGAAAGCTTGGGCTTCCTTATGGTGCGTAAAACCACATTTGCATTAAGCCACTTTCATTTGAACCTAAGAATCATCAACTTCAAACTGGCACATTATGTAGGTTTCTTTCATTAAAAAAAAAAAAAAAAGCATGAGAACACAGAACACCTGGGTCTCTAAAGTAAAACCAAGTGAGATGGTTTTGGGCGTGCTTGTTTGTACTGAGTACCATCTGAGTGGGAAAGGTGGTGTCTGAGAGCATGTGGAGGGAGTGTGGGGGCTCATGGCAGTGACGACACCTCCCTCCCTCAAAGCCCTCCCCAGAGAAAGCCTTTGTCCCCTTATGTGGCAAAGATGAAGACATGAACCATCTCTAGACCCGAGAGGCTCCCCCATGCCCTGCCCTAGTTAGCAAATACCCTGACAGGTAAGAACTGTCCCTGTCTTCCAGGGCTTCTCAAGCATACAGATTCCCAGCTCACACCCACAGAGACTCTGATTCAATGTCTGTGTGATCAGGCCAGACATCGGGATTTCTTAAAAGCTCCCTGAGGTGCTACTAACATGCTGCCAGCGTTGAGGTCACTTCTCTAATCAAGAAGGATGTATGAGCAGTAGGTGGTTCCAGATGCCACTGCATTTCAGACCTGCCACTTCCCAGGCCACTGAGGGCAGAAATTAATGGGCCTATGGCGGGAGGGGGAGGACTTCAAAGACCTGTCTGTGGGTATCTGAGGGCAGGGGAGGGGCAATGAGGAGGAATTTGCTGTGTCCAGTTCCTGGGCAGAACAAAGCAGTGGATCTGACACGCCACAGGACAGTGGGATGTAGGTGACACTGAAGGGGCTATTTTGAAGCGTGGACACAGGCCACACTGCTTAGGGACCTGTGAGGAAGTGCCACCCATCCGGAGCAGGGAGCCTTCTCTTGAGTTCTGCAGGTAGTAGACGACTAGTCTGCAGAGTGGCCAAGGCCAAAGGAGAAGATGGCAGCAGTTTGGGGCAGCAGTAGAGGAGACCAAGGCTTCTCCTCCAGTGACCTGAGGGCAGCAGGCTCCAGCGAGGAGGTGGGACCAAGATGCCTTCAGTGGACTTGCTCATAGGAGAGCCCCTCGGAGAGCAGCGTGCACCTTAGAAGACACCCACTGGCAGCCAGAAGAGGGGCCACCGAAATCTCCCAGAGATGAAGATGGGGCTGAGAACTAGTTAGCTGATAACAGACCCACAGGGCTTGAGGCCTGGTGACAACAGTTCTACCAGTTCACTCGGTATAGGATCAGTGTGTGAATGAGGGGTCCTTATAGAATTCCTTCAACTGAGTCCTACCATAGTATGTTTGAAGCTTATTTTATTGTAAAATTTGTCTATACACAAGAGATAGAAAGGAACTATTGTCTACAGATTTTGAGGTCAGGATTCAACCTCGGATCTCCCATTAATTAACTGTGTAACTCCGGACAAGTCACTTTCCCTCACTGGGCTTTTGTTTATCTAATTGTAAAATGAGAGAAGTGGATTAAATGATCTCTAGGGGACCTCATACACTGACACCTCAGGGATTTACTTCTTTTGAGCTCAGTTATCTATGCACGGAGATACAGCTTGGGGGGTAGGAATGTCGCTGGGGCCTTTGATTCCTTGCTCCCAGTTGCAGCGTCCCCCTCCCTTCTCCTGAGCACATCCCTACACCTCCTAGAGCCAGGGAGGGCCGAGATGGCAGCCAGCTTGATGCGAATCAGGCCCTGCTGCTGTAAGCTGTTACTCTAACAAACAAGGCCTAGAGAGAGAGTGTCCTGTCCCTAAAGTTATTTCCATGTCAAAGAACTCCAGCTGAAAATGTGAGCCTAGATGAAGATAAATTGACACCTGCAGATGTTTCGGGGGAGCAGTTGCCCTGTAGCTCACGTGAGAACATCTAGGCAATATGCCCATCTGAGACTGTGACAAAGCTATGCTTTGGGCCAGCTCTGCAGAGGGCTTATCTGCCACTATGTTACTTTGGGGGCTGAAACTCTCAAAAGGAAATGGTCAGGGGGAGTCAAGGTCATGGATTCTGGTCTAAGTGGCTGATGTGACCCAAGCTAGGGGCACAACAGCAAATGGCTTCCTTAGTGGGCACCTATTCCAGGTACAGTACAGGCACTTTGCACATTTCATACTCTCACCAGCCCTATGGCATTATTATCTCCATTTTACAGATGAGAAAATTGAGGCTTAGGGCAACTGAGAAGGAGAGAGTTAGTTGCACTATAGGCTGTCTGATATGCAAGCCTATTTTCTTTCCTCTGTTACATGCTGGACTCTAGCTATTGTCATTTCACCTACCATTCTTGGAAACTGCTATAACTCAAGGGTCCCAGCCAAGAGAACTAGGTAGTACAGGAGGTCAGAGATGTCAGGAAGGGGTTTGGAAAGGCAAGAGTTTAGGACATTCACCAAAGAGCCCCACCCAGCAGGGCACCAGCTGGGAGTCAGCATCTTTACTAATGCAGCTATGCAGCCTGCCTGGTGGCCTGCGGATGACTGAGCGGGCCCAGCAAGACAAGCAGTGTGACCTCAGATGCTGGACAAGACTCATGTCAATTTAAGAAATAGCAAGTGCCCCCTTTTGAGAGGTACTTGTCTAATTTTTTATCAGAAACTTGGGAATAATTTGTGCTGTGGAGGGGTATGGCCAAACAAGACTAGCAGACAATATACCAGGAAGACAGATGTGATTCAGCAACCCGAATGTTCGATGCCAGCAAACGTGTCTTGAGGGATCATGCATTCACTCACTCAGCACAAGTTCCCTGGCACCCACTCTGTGCTGAGCATTGTACCAGTGCCTGGGAATACTGAGTGAGCCAGATCTGGTCCTTCAGGACCCTCCAAAGAATATGCGGTCCCCTCATGGTGGAACGGGGATGGATCATTTGAGAATAAGATGGAAGAATATTTCCATGTCAGCTGGTTACAGCTGCGAGTCATAGCTATTTGGCTGTGCCTCTTTTGGGGGTTGGGGCTAATGTTTCATGAAGTTTTCATAGGGAAAAAATGAGAGCAATCTATTTCAATTACTTTTTAGATGTCAAATTTACATAATCATTTGATGTAATGCTATTCGTTATGGGCTTCCCTGGAGTGGTGTTGGTGCCACCGTCCCTGCGAGTGCCACAGCGCACAGAGGAGCAGACAGACATCTCTCCACACTGCAGAGCCAGGCAGCATCCCGCTGCAATTGGATGGCCTTTGGCCAGGGATAATTAGGCCAAATGGGTGTGAAAACCCACTCAGGGGAGAAGAGAAAGGAAAGCATTTGCTTTAATTAATCATTCTTTTTCCAAACTTGAGCGTAAAACAGCAAAATTAAAATTCATCTTAATAATATAGTCTTCATTAATGTGAAATGTAGTTTTAGGCAGAACTCAATTCAAAGCTTGCTTTTTTGGTGGGAAGGAATGTTGCTTTTGTGTGACCTTTAATAAATCCAGAACTGACAATATGGAATTGTAAAGGATTTCTTAGGCAGCAGAATTCTGAGAAGAGCCTTCCCCCCACCCACACTGGTTCTCCATGTGACAGATGTGCCCATGCTGTGACACTTGTGCCAAGCATATGTTGGCTGCATGCATGTGGGGACACATGGGTGTGTGGTCCCCTCTGTGAACACTTTGAAGGCCAGAGCCAAATCTCCGGCTGGCTTTCTCTAGGTCAAGCTTTGTAGACATTTCCGTTTCTTTGTGGAAAGAAGGGAGAAATGAATGAATGAGTGACGTTGCCAGAGGGTGACTACATTGCTCTCAAGTACTGAAATTTGGCATCTCTTTTGTGGCAAGTCAATCATTGAGTTTGGTCATTTGTAAAAATTTTTTTTTGAAAGAATCATCATTTAAGTGTCTTCCTTTATTAAAAAAGTGCTGTGGCCTGTATGATTCATTCAGCATCTGTTTCTACACTTCAGTAATTTGCCTAGGTATTAAATGCATGTTTTGTGACTAAGAGTCTGAAGAGCTAATTTGATTTTCTTGAATCTTTGGCAGGAAGAGCTAAAAATGTTTCATAAAGTTTGCAGACAAAGTCTTTACTGCAGCCTGGTGATTGCCACCTGGTTCCTGCACGGGGTGGCAGGAGAAAAGGGAAGTCCATAAGGGCAACTGCTGGGCTCCTTCCTTCCTCCCTTCCTTCCCATTTCCCTCCCTTACCTCCCTTCTTCCCTCCCCTTCCTTTCCCTTCCACTTCTTTCTTCCCTCCTTCCCTCCTCCCTTCCCTCCTCCTCCACACAGTCACTGAGCACCTTCTTTGAGCCAAGCCCCACGCTCTGCACTGTCAATGGCACATTATGTATGTGACAGAAAGGGCACGTTTCTGCCTGCATGGGGCTCTGTCAGTGGGGGAAACAAAGCAGTAAACACACAACGCAAAAGAATGGGCCATGTACCCTGAGGAAATGGAATCGGTGCCAAGCCTAGAAGAAGGGGTAGACTGGAAGGAAGAGGTTTCACAGTGTAAAGCCGGGAGGCAGACAGCCGTGACACACCCGGGAACGGCAGGGTCGGCTGGCAGCAGCAGTGGAGACGTGAGCTGCAGTAGGAGACGGGGCCTGGAGTGCAGCGAGCCGTAAATGCCATGTTAAGAAGTTTGTTTTCCAAGCATGATGGAGAAGTATGGACGAATTTTAATCAAAAGAGTGATACAACAAGACTGGTTTTATTTATAAAGGAATGTTTGGAAACAAAATTGAGGAGAGCAGTGATGGAAAGAGGTTAGACCAGTGACAAGAGGCCTGCGCATTGGGGAGGGAGCAGATTCTGTAATGGAACCTGCTGCTCACATGCAAACCCTGGGTGAAGATTTTGAGCAGTCCACCCTTGTTGGAGGTCCCAAACCACCACCCAGAGACCACGCTGACCAGCAGCATGTGCCTAACCTGGCGCTTGTTTAAAATGCAGGCCCTTGGCCCCCTCCAGACCTACTCATCAGAATCTTCATGTTAGCAAGCTCCCTGGGTCACGTGGCATATGGGAAAGTTGAGACGCACCACTCTGGAGAGGACCATAGGACAGAGGAGCACATGTCCGGAAGGGCCGGTCTGTACAGTGTGAACGAGAATTCAGTGTGGTGCAGGGATGCATCTTACTGGGTCGATTATGTTCTTGTAGAAAAGTAGCAGCTCAGAGACTTGAAGGGATAGATAGGGCAGCTCAGAAAGCCCATGAGCTCTTCAGCTGTGACCCAACCATTTTATGAAAGCCAGTGTTGGTTGGATCTGTGTGGCCAGTGTGACTCTGTGGAAGCCCGGAAGTCGAGGCCAACATGCTGAGTTAATGCCAGTCTCTGGATATGTCTCCTGCCCCCACCAAGCCACCACACAGTCAGCCAAATACAGATTTCCACCTACGAAGACTATGCAAACATACCTGCGTTTGATCACTGTAATCAACCTGGCCACCTGAGCAGACCAGGGGCACCAGGCGACAGACAGGGGGAGCCCTCCCACCGTTGAGGCAGAGCGATGGAGAACAGTGCACAGATTCTAGGTCAAGATTTCGTTGCAAGGACTGAGTCAGCTAACTGTGGTCACAGGCAGGAGGAGGAGTGGAGTGCAGGCTAGTCAGGGTTAGCACAAGGGCTTTGCTGTGGTCACTGCCTGGCTCTTCTGTGGCTCTCAGGGTAGACCACAGGAGCTGTTTCCATCCCCAAGAAACCCGTTGGCTGCTCCTCTGAACTCTGTGCACTGTGCATGTGGCTCTGGGGGGGTCTAATATTCCTTAATTAGTATTGGCAGCAGCTACATTTGTGTATGATGTTGCATAACCAAATTTGTATAATTGCTCTTTTATAATTCACTTTAAAAATCCCAAACACCACAGTATGGGCAGGGAGAGTGCAAACAGGGGCCCCCTGACATGTCAGCATTTCATCCTTTTCTGACACGGAAGGGTGTGCTGATAGAGAACACAGCCAGAAAGATGACATGGAGGGGCTGTTTCCTTTGTTTCCTTATCTGCCAAGATCAGGCATGGCTCCCTGCTCTGGGACAGACCTGAGTCGAATTCTTTTAATTACAAGGAGATAGAAAGTTCAGGATCTCAGGAGACAGGGACTCACCAAAGGGGTGAGGTCTTTTTTCATCACATATTAAGAGTGAAGGCTGATCTTGGGCCCCGGAGAGGTAGCTTTTAGGAGTTTCCCAAAACAAATTTGTAAGACAGGCTTTCAATCTAGGATTCATCATGGCTTAGGGGATTCCATAAATTCTCTGAAATAATGATGTGGACAGTTTTTGTATATGTGCATTTGTACATTTTTGTGTGAAGCAGAACCATGTCATTCATAAAATTTCAAAGGCTATGATTAAAAATAGCTGAAGAACTTAGAGCTTTTCAATGATCTCAAGCTCATGAAGAACCCTGGAATAGATCCCGTGCAGTCTTCATGTCATCCCTGTGACTGGTCAGGACAAAGACAATTATTTTATTTGTAGTTTAGTGAGAAAACTTAGGCATAGACCTTTCTGGGCTTATTGATCACGTGTTTATTGATCCTTAGAAACTGGACACAGAACCGGGGTTGGGACTCTTCTTTCAACTCCAGCACAAGCTTTGAGAACAGAAATTATTGACTCCATCTGGATAAGCCAGGACATTTTAGAATGGTAATATCCTTAAATCCTGAATCTGGCAAATTGGTTTCTGTGTGTACATGTCACATCTCTGCCACCCCAAAGGTTCCCTTTGCTCGCATTTTTCTGATGTGAGGGTCCTAGGTAGTGTGAGATGACAAAGCTATTTCTAGGTCAAAGTTAATCCTAGGAATGGCAGCTGAAGACCGGAGAGGGCTTTCCTTGATGGAACTACCCTCCACAGTCTCCTCCCCCAGTCTCTAACTTCACTCCTTTCCTGAGGACTGAAGCTTCTCCTTTCAGATGCCTGCCTCCCTTCGAATGAAGGTGGACTTTACATTTTGAGCCATGTCACTCTAAAAAACAACCTATAGGATGTTGCTCTGATTCATGATCAAATTAATCCACAGAGGAAAATAAGTCTTTGAATGATTGCAAACTGTTCCAACATATCAATGGAAGTCTGATACTTCACCTCTCTGAGGTTTGTAGAATGAGTATTGTCACCATCAACCTCACTGGGTTATTTGTGCAGGTTTAATGAGATAAAATGGGAAAGTGCCATCACTGTGTCTGGTCCATTTTTGAGTAGGACGTCAAAAATGATCATTTACCTTGGCAAACTTCAGAATTAGTTTCAGGCTATTTACAGTCTCTGTCATCTCCCTTCTTTACTGTTATCCCAGAAGAACATATGTTGGACCTAACATTCTAGAAAAAGAGTGTGTCTCAAGGCACACCAGCTCTTTTGAGCTGGGCTGTCCCCGGGTTAAACATTTCTGATTAAGACTTCCATTTGATTCGGTCCAACATAGAGACAGCCAAGTAAATATAATTAACTAAAGTATCATCACGAACATTCCACAATGTTTATAATACACTGAGTGGTTTTTTTTTGTTTGTTTTGTTTTGTTTTTAATTTGCATTCTGCTTCTAGAAGATGTCTTTCCAAGCCAGTACACAACTGGGCATGTGTTTGCTTATGCCCAACTCCAAGTTACATGCTAGAAGTTGAACTTTACTCTCTCAAGTCAGGCGGGGAAGACAAGCTTAATGCCTGGAGAGCAATGTGTGTAGAGTAAAAAGTCATATAGTGGGCACTTAATCAGTATTTTTAAAATAAATTTATTTATGGAATTGAATTCAGTGTTCACTGAAACTGTTGAAAAGGGGTATAAAGGATCAATTTTAAACTTTAAAAGCAAATATGCTTTATACTAATGAAGGCCCTACAATAATTAAATGTGTGCTCCATAAATAGACTTTGGTACATGCTACATGGGGAAAAGTCTCTGGGGATCATTAGGAGATTAAAGTGATTTAATAAGGAAAAGTGTTTAGGTGAAAAATGGAAAACCATGACCAGTGGACAAGACATAATCCACAGTAACACAGCCTGCTTGTGTAACTAGGAACGTCTTGTGTTAGGAGGGCAAGCTTTGCTTGGAGAAGTGATGGAAAGAAAGGATTTATCATAGATCTTGATGGTATCCTCTTGTATCTTAAATTCATTATTGCTCAGTTGTTTATAAAGAAGAAAATTAAAATCACTGGTAGTTCCACTGGCATGGAGAAGTAAGTACTATTAGTATTATAGGCTGTTTCTTTTCAGGTTTTTTTGCGTGTGTATATGTGTGTGTCTGCTATGAGATCACATTCTATATAAAAAAAATTATTTTTCTGTATATTAAAGAATTTCCATGTCATTTTTTAAAAGTCTTGAAAAATCTCTTTTTAAATGGCTGCACACTATTTTGAGATATAGCTGTGTCATAATTTAATTAACAATTCTGCTGCTGGGCATGTAGGTAGTTTGTAATTTTGCTGATACAAACGTTAATATTAAAAGTGGTATTACAGTGATCACTTTTGTGCCGAAACAGTCTCTAGTTTGGATTCTTTCCTTAAGAGGAAGTCCCAGTAGACAAAGAGCTAAGTCAGAGAATATAAACATTTTTAAGGCTCTTCACATATTAATATATTCTTTTCAGATTTTTCATTTTACATTCCCACTAACAGTGTTTAGGGGCTCTCCCTTTCACAAAATCCTGCCAATACTGGATGTTATTTTATATATATATATATAATATATATTATAATATATATATTATATTATATATTAAATGTATATATTATTTTATATATATATATTCTCTATTTTGGTGGCAAAATTATCTCATCTCTGTTTTAATTTGTTATTCTTTAATTATTGATTGGGCACTTTTCCTAAGCCTTCACAGCATTTTTAATTTTCTCTTTTTTACACATTATCTCTTCACAGCTTTTCAGCCTCCCTTTGCTGTGCTAAGCTCCCATTAGTCAAGTTATTTAAACAGACCTTGCGATTAAGAAAAAGAGGCCCTTTGTGGAAACTTCCATCTACCAATTTGCTAATTCCAGATGGGCATTGACTTTCTCATAGACATATGCAGCCGAAATTACTTTAATACTTTGTGCTTAGGTCAAATATTTATACATAGGGTTTTTATGTGACAGCTAATCCATGGCCCAGCTAGGGAAAGACATTATTTCCTCCATGTGTCCATAGATAATGGATGAGGTCATTTCTAATTCATTTGTCTTTTCTCTTTTCTTCTTCTGACTCTCTTTAGTCAAATCCTTGGAAAAGCTGTTAATGTGTCACAATGAGAATGAGAAATCAAGTTTTTGATGAGAAGCTTGTCATTTCCCATTTGCTGGTGTATTCTGCTCAAAGCTGAAGCAAGGATAGATTTTCTACATGCAGTTAAATTTCATAACGTCCTCTTTATTCATCTCCCCCCGCCCCTTAATGTCTTTTGTGGAAACTTCCATCTTAATATCTTTGAACCGTTGTCTATGGGGTATAACACCTTTTTTGGGATTTAACAATATGTTGGAAATTTGCATCATTCTGATACTTGCCATATGATTGCCTGAAGTTGTAAAACTCTCTGATGACAAGTTCTTAAGAAGGGACTTCTGTAGAATTATCTTTATTTTCAAAACCTGTTCACAATATCTACTTTCTCAGTGGTGAAAATCACGATATGTATGTAACATCGTAACTGTTTATGTGGAGGAGACACAAGCAACACGTAGACATGCCCTTGGTAGTAAGTGGGTAACCTCACAAATTTGTTGTCTACACCATGCTATTGACTCACATATTTGGGTCAATCCCTTTTATAATTTTACCTTAGCTTCCACATATTTTTTTTCTTTAAAAAGACAAAAATGTCTATTTTCATGAGATCCACTTTTTTAGCTCCCACGTATGAGTGAGAACATACAATATTTGTCTTTCTATGCTTGGCTTAATTAACATAATAGCCTCCAGCTCTAGGCATGTTGCTGCAAGTGACAGGGTTTCATTCTTTTTTATGGCTAAATAATCTTCCACTATGTATATATACCACATTTTCTTTATTCATATGTTGATGAGGACTTAGGTTGATTCCATATCTTGGCTATTGTGAATAATACGGCAATAAACATGAGAGTGCAGATAGCTCTTTGATATATTCATTTCCCTTCTTTTGGATATATACTCAGTAGTGGAATTGCTGGATCACATGGTAGTTATATCTTTAGTTTTTTGAGGAATGTCCTTACTTCTGTGCAAAGCAGTTATACTAGCTTACATTCCCATTATCAGTGTATCAGAGTTCCCCTTTTTCCACATCTTCACCAGCATCTGTTAATTGTCTTTTTGATATAAGACATTTTAACTGGAATGAGATGATATCACACTGTGGTCTTGATTTGCATTTCTCTGATGATTAGTAATGTCAAGTATTTTTTCATATACATGTTGGCCATTTGCATGTCTTCTTTTGAGAAATGTCTTCTCACATCTTTTGCCCTTTTATAATAGGATTATTTGTTTTTGCTATTGAGTTGTTTGAGCTCTTTATATATTCTGATCTTTAACCCCTTGTTAAATGAATAGTTTGCAAATATTTTCTCCCATTTTGTGCATTGTCTCTTCATTTTGTTTATTGTTGCCTTTGCTGTGCAGAAGCTTTTTAGCTTAATGTAATTCCAGTTGTCTATTTTTGCTTTGGTTGTCTGTGCTTTTGAGGTCTGGCCCCCAAAATCTTTGCCCAGACCAGTGTCTTAGAACATTTCCCCAATGTTTTATTCTAATAGTTGCATAGTTTTGGGTCTATATTTAAGTATTTAATCCATTTTGATTTGATTTCTGTGTATGGTGAGATAGTGAGATAGGGGTCTCATTTCATTCTGCTGCACATAGTTATCAAGTTTTCCCATTAGCATGTATTGAAAAGACTGTCCTTTCACCATGTTTATTCTTGGCACCTTTGTCAAGGAGGAATTGGTTGTAAATGCATGGATTTATATCTGGGTTCTCTATGTACTTTTCTTAACTGAATCAACCCACACCTCTCCTAGGGAGACCAGTGAAGAGAGCTGACACTCACAAAAGAGTTACTTGTATAAACACTATGTAAATTCAAATGCATAAAATCAAATAAAAAGTGTACATTAAATAAAGCTTTAAATTTAGATAAATATGGAGCCATCATTTAATAGCCTCATAAACCTGGGCTGGTGACTTAATGCTTTTAAGTCTAAAAGTCTCCAGACATAAATAAGGATGTACTAACACCTATTCCATAGGTGTCTTATGCCAGTGTTTTATGCTAGAGTGCCTGGGATAAAAGAAAAGCCAAAAACCTATTATACATTTTAATATTAAGCCCATAAATAAATTAATAGCAGAAACAGAGTTGAACAAACCAGTTGGGATAAAGATACCCTACGAATTTCAGAGAGAGTAAGTAGAAACTTTACTCTCAAGCCTTGGCTGGAAAAAGAAGCATTCCCATTATTATTACAGAGTCAGCTTTATACATCGAGTACTATATTAGTTAGAAAAATGCCTATGGGTGTGAGGAATGTTTATAAAACTATTAATTTCAGAACAAACACTTTCTGAAGTATCCAAGGTTTTTATTCTTCCTGGTATTGATCTGTCTCCACAGCAACTAACGCTAAAAAAAAAATCAATGGCAGTTCCTTGCTGGGCTCTGTTTGGAAGGAACTGGAAGCAAGTCAAACAGCTTTGGAGTTTATTTTCATTAAAGGATGGGCACGATAGAGGATGTCCTCGACATCTGCAGCATCACTGATGAATTATTTATTCCTGATTATTCTGAGCAGACTTGCTTGCAGCACTATGTCACACGTATTACCCTTGTGTGCTATGGTTCGCAAAAGTCTATGCGAAAGAGAGAGTGACAATTTTATTTTCATAGCCACAATAATTTATTCACATTCAGAAATATTAATTAATGTCTTTAATGTTAATGATAACAAAATCTTATCAAGCTTTGACCTCTAATAACACATTACTCCTATGCTTATATTTCCATTTTATTTATCAACCTTTTAGTAATATGTCACATAAGATAACAACATTATTTTTATGGCTATTGTGGAAGATAAATCTTAAATATGAATATTTCATTATTAATTTAACTTCAATTGACTTAAGTGTGTATTCAGCAATGGGTTGAAAATAGCAATATAATCAAAACTCATTTTTCAACTAGTTTGAGGACATATGAATTACAATGGAGACAGTAGGTAAAAAGAAAATCCACTGTTTTCTTAAGATTATTACATTGTTAATTTAGTACCAGTGTGTGCTAAGATTTGTTTTTCAGTTCATTCTAAAGAAATAATACTCAAGAACTACGTTTTTATTTAACTAAAATTTATGCCACTGCTGATAAATGTGGCACTCAGTTATTTCTTCTTTACATTATAGGTAGCTGTTACTGAAACCAGGGGGATTATTTGTTAAAAAATACCGCTTCATATTACTCACACCAGACTCTTTACAAATTCTTCAGTGTCTCCATCATTGCCATTGCCAATCAAGAGTGAGCATAGATACTTGGTCATGGCTTTACTACTTTCATAATATGTATAAGATTTGATTGGCAGCCTGCTTCAGGGGAGTGATGAATAATTCTCACAATATTTCTGTGGAAAAACATTTTCTCTACACCTACAATAGACAGATCTCAATGAACTTGTTAATTGAAATGTTGGTTGATGTTGCCAGGGTTATCACTTCTAAATTTGTTTTCTCTCTGTTATTTTACTTTTCAATACTCACTTTTTATATCCTCTTTTTATAATTTTTATTATTCATAAAGAATTTACAAAATGCTAATAATCAAAATGGAGGAAATTTCAAGAAAACATAACATGTCACTTTGAGAGAACACTATACTCACTTTGCCATATTTCCTCCAAGTATTTTGCTTTTTATCTTTGTTAATTACATGTATGTAGTTTGTTTTTCAAGGAGTCAACCATATTATTTTTAAGCTGAATTTTTCACTACAACAGATTGAGTATCTTTTCATTTTATTAAATATTCTACCACAACATAATTTTAATGGCTACATAATATTAATTTTATAGATGTACCATAATTTCATCTTTATTTTCTAGTTTGTCCTCTATTAGAAATTTAGGTTGCTTCCAATATTTGGCTTCATAAGCAAATTTTGTGCTGAACACTATTGTATTAATAGTTGAACTTTGCTCAAATTCTTGAGTATTTCTTTGGGATATATTCCCAGAACAGCAATTCCTGGATCAACATATAAAAACATTTTATAATTTTCAATACATATTGACAAATTGCCCTATAGAAACATAGGATCAACATACACTTCCACCAAATATACTTAAAGGTCTTCTTTTTCTTGAACCCTGATCAATATTTACTATCCACTATATTCTTCAAAATATATAACAGAAAACGAAGGGAAAAACATACAATCAAGGATGCAGTGAGGATGAGAGTGGAAATAGGAAGAAAAGGAAGTCATGAGTTCTCACAACTCTGAGATCACTGCTGAACAAGGGAAGAGTTCGATTGACCTCCTATGTCATTTTACTGCATGAGCCCCTAAACGTCTCCTTCAGGACTTCCCACAAAATTTCCCATCATTGGTTCTGTGCAGCAACTTTTTGCTATATAATTTTGGAATCTCAGGGCTGATATGTTCTTCCAAGAGCCTGACTATGAAAGCATTTTAAAACTATGAAAATCTATGCAAATATAAATAATATTACAAATAATAATTATTCATAATGTGTCTCCAATTTAGTTTCTTATGATTACGTCTTCTTTCACGTGACCACAGCAGAACAGAGCATACATTTAGCCTATTGTTACTAGATTGCAAAATAATTTATAGAATATAGATAACCTATCAAAACACAATCACCCATTGCTCAGTCTACTGGGCAAAGGTTAAGACCGCCGTTAAGTGTCTTTAGCTCATATTCTGTTTTACTCTTCCTTATTTATCTGGCTACCTCTCAACCCTCACATTCACTGAGATCATTAATACTTTGTGCTACTGTTAAAGAGTATGTATGCATGTGCACATGCACACATATGTGCACGCACACGTGTATGTGTAGGCAGAGAGAGAGAAATAACATACTGTTCTCCAACTCTTGCTTTTGTAGAAAGAACTCCTTTAGCTCTTTTATACTGTGTTTTGAGTTCATTTCACTTCAAATGGAAACTGCTCTCCCAATGCCCTTAAAGGCAAATCAGCCTCTGTACTTTGCTTAAGAATTTCCTGAATCTCCCTTCCACCTGCATGACCCCCCATGAATGTTACTTCCATATGTACACATAAGTGTTGATCAATTAGTACCAATTTGACGGTGAGTATATGTGCCGCTTGTTTTTCCGTTCTTGTGATACTTCACTTAGGAGAATGGGCTCCAGCTCTATCCAGGATAATACAAGAGGTGTTAGTTCACCATTGCTTTTTTGTGGCTGAGTAGAACTCCATGGTATAGATATATCACATTTTATTAATCCACTCATGTATTGATGGGCACTTGGGTTGTTTCCACATTTTTGCAAATGTGAACTGTGCTGCTATAAACGTTTGAGTGTGTATGTCTTTATTAGAGAATGTCTTTTTTTCCTTTGGGTAGATGCCCAATCTATATTCTAATAACTGATTTGTCAGTGTTGATGGAGAAATAGATTTACCATTATAGAGTTCCTTCTTTTAGAACTCAAAAACTTATTTCTCTGTTCCTTGTAAACAATTTTTTATGTGTAGCTTTTAGAATCTTTATAATAAAAGCAGTGCCATTAATGAAGACATTAGGATTTTGAACATCTTTCAGAAGGTCCAAAATTCTGTTATAATTTCATTTGTATATCAACTTAATTCATTCTGCCTTTTGCAATTATTAATTGATCACTTATTTTAAATATTGCTATACAGTACTCCCCCTTTATCCATGGTT